>JACJUY010000661.1:194581-207020 GCA_014220935.1 Platorchestia sp. MABIK
AAAGTGCAGCTGGCAATTGACGTAGATGACGAGATACTTTGTTTAACTCTGCTCTTGGGGGAATGAATGCACTAGCACAGTCAGATCGAAATAATAAGTTGCACAGTCTACACGAATCACCGCTTCACTTCACTTAGTTGCGCTATCTGTACCTGAAGTTGTTCCGCAGACCGATGATTAGCTAAAATTTCTCTACGCACGCAACAGAAGTTTTTCATTTTTCCATCTTGCGGTCATTTCGAATTGACAATTTAGTTGTCCTTAGTAAAATTTCTGAGCTTTATATTATGAAACCCTGTTACGTATGAGCACAAATTGTAAAATTTATTACACCAACAAGACCATTTTTTTGTGTATTGCTCGTTTCGTTATTTTGGTCGACCACCTTGGGATGCGTTAAATTAATGTTGAGGCTTTAAATCACGCCAAACCGTCTTGACTTTTACGGATTATGAATGCAGTCATTGTAGGGAAGCCTCGGTTATTTTGAGCTGAAATTAAGAATTTCAAATGTTTGGAGTTATTTTCAAAACGCTGCAGCACACCACGTGCAATGGGCTAATTGAGCCCACCTCAGCGATGTGAATTAAGGCGTCTACCGCAGCACCAAAGCCTCACTGCACCAGAAACTCTATGGGCCGGAGTTCTGAATAATTTCGTCGACGTAACTGATCAACCAACAGCGAAAATTCTTTTAAGGGGACTTGGCTATGTTGTAAGCTATCTAGAGATTGTTTTTCAATTTTAGCATAACAAGAGTTTATCATCTGCTTATCCCTCACAGTTACCAATCTCACTTAGAAGAACTGAGGGTGCCTTAAAAATACCTTAAATTGATCGAACATTGCTTCTGAGTGTCGTCAGTAGCAAAAAAATACAGCAAGTAGCGCTGCGGGTCGGTGAACTTCCCGCAAGTGTTAGTGCACGTATTGAAGTCATCGTGAGTGCGTCAGGTCATGTGAGAGTGAATGTTTGAATGAGTGGGAGCAAGTTGAACGACAGTGACTAACTACGCTGCGGGGCCACCGTACGGATGCAGTTATTCACTAGCTGTGACGTCACTCTAGAAGTCACCATGCACAGCAGCACCGTCGCTGACACCCGCCTCGCTCACCCAAGTGAACAGATGCTGTGAGGAAGCGATTGGGAATAAGAAGATGAGAAGATAACCATAGGAGCTCACACGGCCTTGAAATGATGAGGCCCATGGATTTTCCCTGAAGTCATATTGCATGTTAGTTCAAGCCTCCCTAAACATTATGTGTTCTCGAGAGAGGAAGGAGGAAGATATTATTTAGCATGGAATTGAATTTATATGGTATATATGTACAAGGCGTGTACCATCACCCTTCCCATAAAAACAGCAAGAGTGAAAGAAATTTATGGAAGAAGATAAAAGTTTAAGATGAAAGAAATAAGTACTGAAAGAAGGACAGTAGGGAACCGATAAAAAATAACCCATAACAAAATAAGACATGCCATTCTATTTCAAGAAAAAGAAGGCTAATCTATAGCTCGAAACCTCACCTCTTGTTTTTTAGTGCACTAATTGCCCTAAATACACTAGGTCTATCCCTCCGAGGGGGTTCTTCTGGGAAAAATTAAGTTGCCTCAAGCCAAAAAGTTCGAGCACACTTCTTCTTTAAAATTTTATTGGTCATCAAGCTTGTGTGTGTTACTCGATAGTTTTCTTCTGTTGTGCCAACAAGTCTAACCGTAGAGATATAACGAGACTTTCAAGGTGAACCTTTTCAAATGTCAATGACTGCAATTACAATATTTTGATTCACACACTACCCACGGTCAGTGTTCGAGCTAAGACGTGAACCACCGTCGTCACGCCTTAGCAAAATGAATCAAGTTCGCCCTGCGATCGTGCTCGATACGCTGTCAGACTGCACTTGACAATTCAAATTTCCCTTCACTATTGTAGACGAATTTTCCTTCTTTATTGTAGACGTCCAATTGAACTCGAGAAACTTGAATGATCACCACCAACAGTCACGGCACCACATCCAATTTGAGCTGGCACAACGGCTCCCACGGTGCGACAAGCGGGCAGTCTGTGGGCCTGTGCGCCCACTGTGTCTATGTCTCTCAGTACACAATGCGGTGTTCCCTATACAACGCAGCAACTGTAGGTGAGTGGAGAGCCTGCAGAAGGTATATAAATCACACATATATTATTGTGTTCGCGCCTCTCAGTGACTTCCATTGTGCGGGTCTGGCTTTGACGTTGTGGAGTTCGGTTGATCCGATCGAGACTTATTTCCAGGTGTGGCTCGGCTGTGGGAATGCCCTTGTTTCAGTTAGAGCTCAAGAGGGCGTGATGATAACTCCAGTCGTGGTAACCTAATATTGAAATTTATACTTGGCTTGTCTCCAGTACACTCAGTGATAAGTGACGATACATTTTTTCCTTTCTATTTTAAGTCACAGATTTACGAGTTATTATAAGAAGTAGTCGTTGAAATTTTTTCCACATATAAGTTTATTTTTGCCAAGGAATTTTGTGGTTTTTGATAACGTTATGCTCTAATGAGATGTAATTTTCCCACCTGTTTCATGTTATTCACGCACAGATGCACTCGTAAATTTCGCAATAGTTTTAACTTATTAAAAATTTTCCGTATGATCTGTTATCGTCGCAGACTTCATAACAAAAACTCCAGTCCTGAGTTAGAAACTGCTGATGTTTGCTCACTGTTCATGGAGTTTTCTGTGTTAAAGACTGATTAACAGTGAAATTTTTTTTGCAGAATTTTTGTAACCCTCAATTATGTACCATCACAAAATTAGAGACATTTACAGGCTGTGATTCTATTTGCATATATTCTACTGTTGATAATAGCGCTACCATTGAGATTATATCGGCTTTAAAATTAAACACCAATTTGTTTACTATGATTTTAACCCCCTCTTTATACATACCAATTTAATCGTGATTTTAACGCTATTTAAGGTTTATCTTGAAGAAATTAATGATCCTACTCTATACTCTACATTTCAATTCTGACCACTTCCGAGGTTCTTTGAAGAACATAACATCTGTCGAAATTGTTCATTTAAAAGCATGACAAAGTTGTGTATCAAGGATATTACATGCAAGTTGCCATTAACACCACAGAGTATTTTGCAACGATTTAAATCCAAGTTCACACGGGGCGATGAATATTACTTGAAGCTGTTAGGGACAGCAATGATCAGGTACTGAGTGTCTAAATAATTGCAGTGAGCTTGCAAATTTAATACCTTGAGTTGATTAGGTACAGCATAATCGCTAAGCACGTAAGAATGTTTGAAATTTCAAAAAATTTCACAACGCGCAGCTCACATCCGTTTTTTATCTGTATGGTGACATTTAATTGTCATATTTCATTTGACTTCACTAGAAAGTGATTTTTCCTCGCAATTGCCAAACACGTTCTCGCGTAAATTCAGAAGTGCAACGATGATTTTTGGGTGTTTATCTCATTTAACATTTAAATAACCACATCATATTCTTTGATTTTGCTTTTGAGCCAATTCTTAACTTGTTTTTGAGTTGTATGTTTCATGTACTTCTTTCCATTATATTCTTCAAATCTTAAGTCTGTTATTTCCCTACATCGGTCGCTCTTATTACTGTGTCTGTTTGTTTTCCTCTGTGTACTTATTTGTTTCTCTTTCGATGTTCCTATCTCTTTTCTGGAGGATAGAATTCTTCTTCATGTCCGGTCTAACTTAATCTCTGAAGGGAGACGTAAGTCCAGTGACACAGCCACTCCGCACTGCAGTCTTCTTCCCTCATCCGTCGCTACGCTTGTCTTGCTCAGCAATACGGTGGACAAGGAGGCAATATGATGGACAAGGAGGGTAACATGATGGACAAGGAGGGCAATATGATGGACAAGGAGGCAATATGGTGGACAAGGGAAGGGAGGAGGGACACCAGCTCTGCAGTAGCGAGGGTTCCGTCGGTGCAATTGATGAGAAAGTTACCAGGTTCGATTTGAAGTTGCTTGATTGCATCGTGTAGAATATCACGCGCGTTGACTCCTTGCCTCCGATGCTCGAGCGTCCACTCACCTTCCTAATATTGCCAGATTGTCTTTTGCTCGGCAAAATCCTCGAGTTGGCTTCTGTTAAATAAAACTTAACCTTAACGAGCACTCAATATCAAGCAACCTTGGCTTGCCAGACGCTTTTGCATTAATTTTATTTGAAAAAAAGCTTAAAACTTGAGGGTTCAGGTCAGAGGGCCAATCTTGCAATTGTGGACCTTCCGACTTTGGGTGGGGATTTTTGAAGAGACTTGTAACATGGTGTCTAATGGTGATCATTTGTCTCGCCATCATGCACCGTGGGACCTTGGATGAGAAATAATTACGTGGCTTGAAGTAAGCGCTTTAAGACAAGCTCATGCATAATTATAATATTTTATTAATTCTTCCTTGGCTTTAAATGTAGAAATTATTTCTACGAGTGGCGAAGGCTTGCGGATTTCGCCCTGCAGTCATCACTCGCTCTCAATACCTTTTCAAACTCATCTTTTTCTCGTAGGATAGTTACACTAAAAAGAAAAATCCGTGATATAGAATCATTTCATGCACTCCCTAACAAACGTCATCAATGAAGTGATTCCAGTTTAACCAGATTGTGCATTTTTCCTACTTACAAACTTCCGAAATGCTCGTCTGAGTGTGTCTCTGCGAGTTCGTGCACGTGTGCATTTTTTTTTTTTGGCTGCTCGTCCGGTTTTAAAATTTAGTTTAGGCTTTCCTGAAATAACTTCCTTACATTTTTCTTTGCTGACTTCATTATTTCATGTAATATAAACTGTTTTTGTTTCTCGTATTTCCAGCACTGATGATGGAATCTATGAATTTTGAAACGTTTGCAAGTAAATATGTGTATCATTACGTTGGTTATTCTATTTATCATTTAGAACTATTTCAGAAGCATTTTAAATTCCTCATTCAAAAGGGAATTCACAAATTAAGTAGAGGAACGAATGAGTTCAGGGCATTTCTATGGATCAGTGACCGAACTTGAACTGTACCGGGTGACCCACAAAAATGTCCTCGACTTTTTAACTGATTATATCTCCGCTTTAAATTGGCATATTTGAATTGTCTTTCCTTTTATAAGGTATAAAATTTTGTTTGCTTTTCGAATAATTTAAGTTATTGAAAATAGGTTGAATAACCACTTCACAGTGATCGATTTACTGAAAGAGGTAGAATAACTAATTGTTCAAATAAAGGAAAAGTTTTAAAAACAACACTGTTGTTCTTCTTCATTTCTCAATACCTACTGTTAAAAATTATTTCACAATGATGTATCCTACATACCACCAAGTATTTATCACCTCCATCACTAATAATTTTTCTACAATGAATTGAAGAATTGTTTCAAGAACCAAAAGAAAACTGTGAAATGATCCGCAAAACTCTTCGTTCAATGGTGGGTAGAAATAACACTTGCTTTGAGAGAAATGGAGGGTATGTCGAAAGATACTAAATTACTTTATTTATTTAAACGTTATTTAAGGTAATGATTTGTAACTCTTTCAAATTTTGTTTGTTCGGTTTTTTGGAAAGTACAAAATAAGGAAGAATGTCAATATCGTTTTAGAAACTCTTCCTTTGAACAATTAGTTTTTCTACCCCTTTCAGTAAATCGATCATAGTAAAGTAGTTATTAAACCTATTTTCAAAAGCTTAAATTCTTCGAAAAGGAAAGAAAATTTACCACATTGTGAAAAAATGATAATTCAAATATGTTAATTTAAAACGGAGATTTAATCAATTGAAATGTCGGGGAAATTTTTGAGGGACACCCGGTATAGGAACCTTAAGATCCTTAAGAAATCGTACATTGATGATATTCTTCTCCCTTTTCAGGTGTAAGGTGGTCACGGGTGATAGGTAAACACCCTGTTAATTCCCAAATGAATTCAAACGAAGTGTAAATAGACTGTAGTTCAGGAACTGTACCTCGCTCTCACAAAGCAGCAACATGATTTTCATTCTTACAAAAACTCACATGCATAACCAAGGATGCTTTGGAGTTTAAGCGCCACACACCTCTCAATTCTAGCCTGGAGAGTTAGACATGCACTGCAGTGAATCATATTACTACTTATGTATACTGAGACAAAATTTCCATGCCTTCCGCTCAAGATTAGTAAATGAAGTACAAGCAAAACTTTGTTTGCTGGCTAAGCCACACAAGTTAATGATGGTTTTGTAGGAGTACGTTTTCTTTCATTAGAGAAAAGAAATGTCACTTCTAATATTTTGCGTTTCTATCGCATCTACACGTAGATAGGTATGAAAATTTGAGGTATGTAACTGAGAGTCATAATTATTGATCTTACGAGAAAATTCTTGCTGGAGGGCCAATGGCAATTCATGAAAATCTCACTGCTAACGATTGTAATCTCAGAAGACTCGTCCAGAACGACACATCCATGTTTTCAAGATGAGCGATTTTACTTCGTACGTGAGAAATTAAAACTAAAGAGTCCGAGAACGAGACGTCGATTTAACATTTCATATCGAAAAATTTTGTACACATGCCATTAAGCACGACACTCTTCTTGAGAAACTCCTGATCAAGCAACGGCAGCGCCACTGCATAACTATGTAGCATCATTTGTGCTCAATACTCTACCAATTTAAGCGCATAACCTCTCAAATTACTTGTCAAGTGAGTTAACTCGGTAGAATTAGCGAAAAAAGCTCCATATACAAATATATTGTTAAGTTAATACAAAACTGTACAATATTTTTACAGGTCATTACCTTCACCTCTAAATCCAAATCATTTAAAATTTTTGTACTTCTTCATCTTTATGGGAAGAAAGGATGCTCTTCTTTGCTTTTGCTTTATCGGGGTTTTTACGCTTAATTTCTATCTCGAAAGTGTAGCTGCACTGAGAGCATGCACCTCCACATTTAAAATTTCCTTTTTTTCTTTGCCCTCCAACAACTGATTAATGGCACTCTACATCTCACGGCACGCTCTCACCTGGTCTAAGTTCGCCAGATCTCCTCAGAGAAAACTTTCATCTCACCGTGCAGAGGACTCCACCTCCTCTGCCTTGCTAGGTTTTGGTGTGATCTTTCTCTTACTGGCAGATCTGCGCTGCACCAACACATCAGACATGTTGAAAAAGAATTGGCAAAGAAAGAATTGCAACAGTGCGCCAACAGCGCTGGACATGAAACCTGAAATCTGAGAAGGAATGTTCGTTAAGTAAATTCCTTACTTAGACTGAATTTGTGTAGATAACACAAACTGCACGGTTAAATGTTTATTCGAAAAATTTCTATCCATTCTTCAGATGCCTTGATTTACTTTAAAACCTTTGTAAAAAGATCTCCTAGCATCAGAGAGAATGACGGTAGCAATGGGAGGCAACGGACGACTCTTAGAATAGATTCTAATGAATGGAATTAGGAAATCAAACATAGGTTGTCAACGCGCCTAAATTAAGCATGACTAAAACTTTAAAGTACAAGTAAGTTTTATTGATCGTTTTAACGTCAATTCAATTGTAATTGGGCAATAATTTCGAATTAATTCAGAATAGATTGCGAGAGCGTACTCGCTAACAGACTGGCTCGCAAGATAAACACTGCCCGAAAAACGTACCCTGTTGCTGAGGTAGTTTCACACTCTTAAGTCTTAACACGTTCACTGCGTTTCCGCGGCTGTTACGGTTGATTTGGTTAGGTTGTAATTAGCAGAATAGGGAAATCGGTTTTCCAGCTTGAATAAATTTTATTTCTTCCTCATGAATCTAAAAAATACAATAGCACGATAACATTTCACCTCGTATGACAACAATCATTTTTAAAAAGGTCTTGAAATAGATAAAATGTCATTCATTTATACCGGCACGTAAATGGGCAATTTACCTGTTGATACACATGTGGCCCAATACGCAGTGAACGTGTTGAGATTCGTTTAAATCCTAAGATGAGTTCGGGAGAGTAAAGAGGGAGAGTCTGAGCCAACTAATCATACGTAGCAATAACCCAGGACGTAAGACCAACCGCAAAAAGTTACAGTTGGTTGACAAATAACTTGAAAAATTATAGAAACAGGCGTAGAAAGACTGAGATACTGAATTTTCAAGCCAGTTCAAATCGCCAATTCAACACTAAAAGAATTCTCAGTAAAGGGATTTGTTCTCCAGTGAGGATTTAGATTAAATTAGATATGTTAATTCAAGCCTCCCTAACCACAACAAAGGTGCTCAAAATAGAGGAAGAAGGAAAGCACCATTTGGTATAGAGTTAAGGAAACGAGAAATCTATGCATAAGGTGTGTTCCCGCACGAGATCCCCTGCTCAGAGGAACAGCTAGTCAGAAAATGAGTTTATGGGACAAGACAAAAGTATAAGAAAAAAGTAATAGGCGCTGAAAATAAGATTGCAGTTTACCGAAAACAGACAGAATGTTACAAAATGAAGAACCTATTCTGTTTTAACAATAGGAAGGCTGACCTAACTATAAGCTCGGGACCTCATAATTTCCCCATGGGAGTGCTAATTCCCATCGATATAATAGTTAAATTCACCTGAGGGGTCTTCATTGAGGACATAGCCTCTCTTGGAAGAGGGAAAATGAAGAAAAAGATGAAATCAAGCATGAGGAATCATCCACAGTAAGCCAAAACTGATGTGTTTAAATTTCGCTAACGATTTTTTTAGTCATTAAAAATCAATATGAATTTCTCTTAATTTTTCGAAAGAGGATCACAAACATGGGCCTGCCAATGATTTGGCAACAAGGCTCTGTCAATAGGTTGATAAGTTGGCAAGGCCCTGTTAATAGGTTGGCAACAAGGACCTGTCCAATGGGTTGACAACGAGGGCCTTTCAAATTTAATATAAGTACTCTGAATAATTGAAAAAACTTCAACTAAAGTATAAAACCAAAATTCACACGAAAGAAAACAGGCGCACAAACTACGGATAAAAAAGAAAAGATGGGCAGAAGATCGTATAGGCTTACAAGCGCCAGAGGTTGCAATCGACAACGTCCTCTTCGTCACGCCCTCACAAGTGCCAACAGATTCTTTTGCGGTCGCTCCAAAACTTCCAAAAAATCACCTATAGAAGTTACTCTGAATTGCCGCAAGGGATTTGCACCTTCAACAACAATTCAAACCTCATCAAATTACTCTCAAATCCCAAAACTACTTCACCGATTTCGTCTACCTCTAAGAGTGCTCCTCTCAGCGTAAGGAATTGAGAGTGGAATGTTTACCACACGCATGCAAATACTTCTCAACGTTGAATCCACCTTCATAATAATCCTATGCTCACGTGTCGGGTAAAATCTGAATGGAAAGCTAGAATTTACTTCGATTTAATACTTTGCAGCCTTTAAATATGGTTAATTAACAACCACAGTAGTCCAACATATGAGTTGAAGAGATCGGCACAGCGCAGGTTGACGTGTCGCAGCCATCAACTCACGTTTAACAAGGCGCGAAAGACTGCAGAAGAAGAGCAGGACTTGAGGAAGCTTCGGCAGTCGCTGTTCTTTTGAAGGCTCGGCGATGTTGCCCTTAATTATGAGAGCAACTTGATAGCTTTCATGGAGACGGTGTCGGGTGCTGCGGCTCTGGCGGGAGGGGAGGGCTTGCCTCCGGTCCCTCTCTCCTCGTGCCTGTACGCAACCGCGTCTTGAAATATTCGCGTGCTGGTTGAAACAACTGAGAATAACTCAACGATATTAAAGAGATTTTTGTCGATTGCCACTAAAAGAGCACACATGCTGGCAGAAGCATTTTCTAATAGTTTAAGCGCATTTAACTATTCAAATTTATTTTCAAGCAGGCTAACTTGGCAGAGCTCTTTTATCAACGATATCATAAAATTCAGGTGAAAATTAGAAAAATAAAACTAGATGAATAATTTTTAAAGTGAGTAATCGTAATGCAGAGATTTTTGAGCTATTTTCCTTCTTTAAATGCAATTAATTCTGTTATAGTTAGCGTTTTGTACTTTGTAAGTATGATACGGAAGGTTATATAATTGTAGCAAAGATGTCTTATCCACAGTTGTGTAACTGGTGTCTGGGTCTCGCTGCGCGCCGCGCTTCGTCAACAACACAGAATCGATTTCAAACCCATTTAATAAATAACTGAACTTTCTTTGCTAAACTAAAAAACTGCTCATTGTGGCCTTGCTTTTCCCTCTCTTTTCCAGTTACTTTTTTCGCTCGGTCGTCGCTCACAAAGTTCCGTGAGCTGCGCTGTGTCCTCCTCACACTAAAGCTGCTCTGCTCCCTGATCTGATATCGACAGTTTTACCTTCCGTGCCGCCCACCGGCAACTGCTCCTAGAAAGCCTTATTCCAGACGCCGCTTTGATGTTTCTTCCGCGCGTCTCCGTCCGTCTGCACTGCAGCCTCCAAAAAATAGCCGGAGGCAGCGTGGTCGGCATGCACGCGCCTCGTAATTAACAGAGGCTGGGAGGAGGCTGCGTAAGGTCGGCTGTCTGCTCCAACGCTCGCTGCTGGGCAATGCACCTTCGTGACGCTCAAAATCTTCCAAAAAACAGCGAAGAGCGTTGAAAAAATCGCCACCTGGACTGTCATTAACACGGCGCGATGAAGACGCAACGGCTCCCTCCAGCGATGCTCGGGCGATCAATGAGACAAGGCGCTCAGCCGGCGTGAGTTTGCAGTTGATTGCTGCGTTTTGAGCGTGAGTTCCATTCACAGGTGAGTAATTGCTCTATCGAGCATTGAATTTTGCGCATGATATTACTGGGGATCCCACCTAGTGTCAGTGTATTTGAAGTTGTTGTAATAACAGTAAAACGAGTAAAAAATTTAGATATTAAGGCCACGCAATCTGGTTTCATCGTTGAATTATCAATGGTTATTAAGAGTTACTAAAGAAACTTCAGGATAACGAGGGATAATTCGGAGAGGTAACGCAGTGTCGACAAATTCCAACTGCCCAACACTCGCATGACTTGACGCGGTGCTACCAGGGCCCTCAATCTTAATGTACTTCACATCACACCTCTGTTCGCTTCTAAAAACTTCCCCTAATTGCTACTTTTGACTCTTTGAGCTCGGGATCTCGCCAATTCTTTGCTTTATGTCGCTCCTCGCCTACCCCCTCGTTGATCGCAAATAACATCATGATGGAATTCTTTGCCTCTTCACTAAATAGCTTCACTGATCTTGATTCGATTAGGGCACTTTTTCATACAGGCAGAGTGAGCTAGCAGTGCAAATTGCGCAGATGCGTGGCATTGTGCAGCAGCTACAGGCCTATTTACCCAACAACGAGCAGAATGAGTCGTGCTACGCGGCTCGCACCTGACTACCTCACCTAATTTGATCTGCTCCCCACACTTCTCTCAATGGCTATTGTTGAAATAGAAACGCTGTATCACCAAAGCGTATCATTATCCAAAATTAATAACACGGCCGTACTGACTGGAATATTTTTTCCATTGCCATAAAATGTTCCCGAGCTTCAAAGCAACGGCACTCGGTAATTACCCTGATGGTTTTTGTTATTTTTCTTATGAATACGATACCGGGAGTTTATTGTAACGAGCGCAGAATTTGTATTGAGCAGCTCACAATTCTCATGCTGTGATAGATTTGAAACTCTCGTACGAGATTTAAAACACTAACTTGACAATTTATAGACCTTGAAGCATACACACACATGTCATTTAGTGATTAGAACATTCGATGCAACCTAAATTAAGCGACTAATTATGACTGATTATCTCCAGCTACAGCACCAATTCTGTCGGAAGTGGAGAGTGAACTAATACATGATAGATGACTGAAAAAAAGCTGTGCAAAGAAGTACAGGAAATCTATTCAACACAACATCAAGCATGGAAATGATGAAAGTTTCTTATTGACTTCATATGAAATTTAAAAACGGCAAAAAGGATAGATAAGGAAATTCTTTTAAAATCAAAGTGTCAATACCAGATCCTGCTGAGTCAAACGCTAGCTGAGATCCAAATAACATTACTTGTTCTATTTCAATGAGTGAGGATTGTGATTTTTTCTTTCGTCTAGTGACAGCCCTTGAGAACAACAGCATTAGCTTCAAGCCATTTTTCTGCTCCCAAATGTAATCCAGAATATCAGATTGTGACAGAAGCATTTCTTTTGTGAACGTCAGAAAGAAAGCTAAGCAGACGCCGACACAAAGAGCCCGCATCCTCTGGCCTCGCTCTCTGCTGTCGCTAGTCAGCTGTTGCGAGCGATAGACCAACTGTTGCGAGTGCTAGACCAGCTTTTGCGAGCGCTAGACCAGCTGTTGCGAGCGCTAGACCAGCTGTTGCGAGCGCTAGACCAACTGTTGCGAGCGCTAGACCAGCTGTTGCGAGCGCTAGACCAGCTGTTGCGAGCGCTAGACCAGCTGTTGCAAGCGCTAGACCAACTGTTGCGAG
>JACJUY010000662.1:2626-23980 GCA_014220935.1 Platorchestia sp. MABIK
TAGAATGCATCACACTTCAGACCTTAGGATGCCATTACAGTTTAGGCTGTAGAATGCCATCACACTTCAGACCTTAGAATTCATCACACTTCAGACCCTAACTACAGACCATACAATAAAAACAACACTTCAAGCCCTGAGCAGCCCACAAAACACCAGTAACACTTCAGAGCATTACCACATACCATAAAGCAACCACATACCACAAAGCAATCACATACCACAAAGCAATCACATACCACAAAGCAACCGCATACCATAAAGCAACCACATACCATAAAGCAACCACATACCATAAAGCAACCACATCCCATAAAGCAACCACATACCATAAAGCAACCACATACCATAAAGCAACTACATACCATAGAGCAACCACATACCATAAAGCAACCACATACCAAATTCCCAAGGGACATGCGCAGCTGCCTGAATATAAACATTATCCATGCATTCATCAAAAGACAAGTTACTGCTGGATGTAGACAGAACTTTATCTCCGACCTTATCATGTTCCTTCTAATTGCCGTAATTGCATTTAGATAGAACTTTGTCACTCATATCATCATATTACTACTAATTGTCCTAACTGCATCTAGACAGAACCATGTTTCCCACCTGATCATGATCCTACTAATTGTCCTAACTGCATCTAGACAGAACCATGTTTCCCACCTTACCATGATCCTACTAATTGTCCTAACTGCATCTAGACAGAACCATGTCTCCCACCTTACCATGATCCTACTAATTGTCCTAACTGCATCTAGACGGAACCATGTCTCCACCTTACCATGATCCTACTAATTGACCTAACTGCATCTAGACAGATCCATGTTTCCCACCTTACCATGATCCTACTAATTGTCCTAACTGCATCTAGACAGAACCATGTCTCCACCTTACCATGATCCTACTAATTGACCTAACTGCATCTAGACAGAACCATGTCTCCCACCTTACCATGATCCTACTAATTGACCTAACTGCATCTAGACAGAACCATGTTTCCCACCTGATCATGATCTTACTAATTGTCCTAACTGCATCTAGACAGAACTTTGTCTCCCACCTTACCATGATCCTTCTAATTGTCCTAATTGGATCTAGACAGAACCATGTTTCCCACCTCATCACGATCTTTCTAATAACCTTTGAAGTTGCAGGTTCCTTCCACCGGACCTGCTCCTCTGCCCAAGATTTAGATTCCTTTTGTTTGTTTCAGTCCAGGACTTCCACTCAATTGGACCCAGGACGTGGGGCTCCATTAGTGACGCCAGCTGATGGGGATTATCCCCTCTGATATAGTTTATTTTGCCCTCTAAAGTTGTTCGCTTCGATTCCCTGTGATGTTTTCATCCACCTGCTTCGAACAGTAGTCGACAATGGTATGGATTTTGTTTTCTATGAAATTAAAGAGAAATTGAATGATGTTTAGGGATATTTCTCATCAATATTGGAGGAAAGCCAAGGCAATAAAAATATACTGCTTCCACAGTAGGATTGTTTTCAGTTCTCTCGCTTCTGAGGTGCTAGATCTAAAACGTTGAAACACAAGCGCTACACGGTTTTGAGTCTGGACTCTCTTTGGTAAATCTTTTCATCTAAATGAGGAATCGGACTTTCTATTCCCTCAAATGAACTGACCTCATTGTATATCTAGACTTCATCTTTTAGTATATCAGGAATACTGAACTTATATAAACCACTACTGGATGAATGAATTTTTTGCTGCAAATGCTAACAATGATATTTTGGGAGCATGCTTCAATCCAAGATCGAGGTTAAGAGCTCAAGCGTCGACTTTCGGTACGGGTCATGGCCCCCCGTCGAGGCCAGTTTGTTTGTGGGCTAAGGCTGCAGATCGACAAGAAGTCCTTATCTTTACGAGGTGAACCCAAAACGTTTCAGGTACACACTGCAATCTTCAGGACAGTACGGTCACAAGCCTCTATTACCCGACTTTTCAAGTGACGGAGTTTCAGTCATGGAGTAAGTGTTACTATTTGGGATTCTTATTATAGAGTAACTCCAATATATGGTCAGCGTCTAACGATTAAGTTTCACAACTTGGGAGTATCAATATATCTTTCTGCGCTATCTATCTTGTAAAAAACCACGAGTGCGAGATAGGCAGGAAATTTCACGCACTAAAAATGGTTCAGGTGTTCAATTTGCCTCACTAGACAACAGTGGCTGCTAATGTGTTCTGTACAGGATAACAATTAAATGATTCTGTTCCAAATTCGCAATTCAGCATTGCCTTGTCATTTGACTTCACTCAACAATCGACATACAAAGTAGTTCATTTCACCACAGCGCGTAATTTTGGAGAACGTTTTTCTGTTTATCTAGTACATTCGTAGGCTTTGCCGAGCTTGTGAGATGTTAATTTCAGTTTCGAAAAAACCATAAGTTCACGACAGCAGGAACTACAGGGGATAAATACAATTCACCTGGACAGTAAAGGAGGAAAATACTTAAACCTATATTTGTGTGGCAGAAGATGAATAATAATAATATCTTGAGGAACAAATTTCATTTCGATTTTAAAATCGCAAGACACAACGCCTCAGCATTCCATGGCTTACTTTAAGAATCCTACATCGAATTTGGAGAATTTTGATCATGTTCCTAGTTAACGAAAACACAAGCAAACCTCTTTGGGAAATTCAAAGGATCATATAACCAGCGCCTGCCGCGCTGTGAAATTTCAATGCACTGCTTGTACATTTTCCATGCCATCCACAAGCTGAAGGTTGAGAGGCAAGCTCCCGTGGCCGTGATGCTGAAGTGGAGAAATTCTCGAACTTGTGTGCATGGAAATCACGTGCCCTTGAACACTGAGGTGACTGAAGATCTGTTTCTCGAGGTGAGCTACAACATTTAAATCTAAAATAATATTATGTGCGAATGCACTAGGAGGGGCATGAAGCATTTTTTGGGGTTTAATTTATGCTATTTAATGGTAACCGTATGATTTGGCTATAGTGTATAAATTTATCACATCAGCGTGTTCATCATTCTCTTTAGATACTTTACTAATTGTGTAAATAATTTGTATTGTAAGCGTTTACTGAACTCCGCAATCATTTCACATTAATTTAGTTTAGGTGTAGAAGCATTTATTTAGGTGTAGAGCAAGGAACGTAGTTTTTGGAAGGTGTCGTATCGACAGACAAGTAACTCTCTCCTCAATTCGGTGACTATAACAATGATGAAGTTATTGTTACCTACGTGGAATTGTATTATGGTCACCTACGTGTTACTGTATTATTGTCACCTACATGGAATTGTATTATTGTCACTTACGTGTTATTGTATTTTTATCACCTACGTTATTGTCACCAACGCTTTATTTTCGTTGTTGTTAGCATCAAGAAGAAACGCAGCATAATAATTCCAATGATTCCATAATCCTTCACTTTCACTGCAGTTATGAGGTTCAAAGACCAACACTGACACTTGACCAGTTCACCAGTATACCCGAAACATTCTTTTTATTATAGTGACTTTGTACTCGTTTGCTTTTTGCCCTTCTCTTTGCATTAAAACCACAGAAGATTCCAGCTAATTTGCGCACCTTTTGACTGGTTCCCTCATAATTAAATTGGGCTTCGGGGAACAATTTACAGTGTGAACTATCAAACACGAGAATCATCAAACACATTGAGGCGTGCATTATTTCAGTGTTTTTTTTGAAGGATTCCAATATCACTAAGCATTCTTGCGGCGACAATCAGGTCGTATTAACTGGTCGCAGGTGGGCTTTTCAAGCCCATCTGCAGGTCTAAAGACAGGCGGTTTCGCCTTCCAAGTTCATACATGGACTCCATTTTCTGTGATGGGCTCATCAGAGAGCAGAATTGGTGCAATCTTCAGGCCGAGCACCAGAGTAACTCTGTAGTTATTAAACGGGGCTCTTGCTAGCGGTGCGGTCACGATTCAGAGCATGTGCAGAGTGGAGCAGGATGTAAAACGGGCACCTTCGGTGCAATAGGAGTTTGTGAGACAATGTTTCAGTGGAGCAAGATGTAAAACGGGCGTCTTCGGTGCAACAGGGGTTTGTGAGACAAATGTTGCAGTGGAGCAAGATGTAAAACGGGCGCCTTCGGTGCAACAGAAGTTTGTGAGACAAATGTTGCAGTGGAGCAAGATGTGAAACGGGCGTCTTCGGTGCAACAGGGATTTGTGAGACAATGTTGCAAGAGAGATAAGATAAAAAAAACGGTGTCGTGAAGATAGTAGCAGCTTTTAAAGTTAACGTTGTTGTGAAAATAGAAAACTAAAGAAGCGGCGTCTTCACAAAAAATGTGAATTAAGCCCTATCTTTAACTTATTTTTCATGAAGAACTAAGATCATCTAAATAATCCAAGACCCATTCTAAACTCGCTATTTTTGGAGTGGAGAACTATGATCAAACATCGGTATTCGTCGCTCTCAGACAAGTACTGGTATATGAACATGATTTTAAAAGAAGCTCTCGTTCAAGCAAAAATGAATTAACCATGCCATTCTCTCCTGAGCAGGGCAGAATAGTTTCCAGTGTTTCGTTGGAGAATTTCGACTGTCAGAGAAGATAACGGGCTTCGTTGTACCTCATTTTTCTCAATTTGCTTGCCCGCGCTTATCTTTAAACTATTTTCTGGCATCTTCTAACGTCGAGAAACTTGCACGAATTTCGTCTTGTTTTTTTAGCTCGCTTCAGTCGAGTGTTGGACATCCAAACAGAGGACGGGCTCACGCTCTTAAGCATTGCGAAACGCAAACCTCTTCTTTCGTTTACATTTATTTCTTCTAGCAGTATACAGTTCTTCTTTCTTTAACATTTTTTTTTTTTGGCAGCATACGGTTCGGCTCAATGCAGTACATTCATGTTGTTTTTTAATTTCGTAATTTTAGAAGGTCTGAAAGGCTTTTTGACCACTCGTTTTTGTTTCGAATACGATGCAGGAACAACTTTGACATTTAACAGGTAACAAAATTAGCATGGAAGGCAGAATGAGCTACAAGGCTACTATGGCAACTCAAGAGGAGATAGAAAAAATCTGAAGCATAAATAGGAAAAAATTACTTCCCATATGTTTTTAGCTTCAAATGGATTAAGCGTGTAAAACAGAATATGCTTCTATCAAATCGCATGAAAAACAGTTTCAACAGTGAAGTTAAATTACACTTTTACTGAGAGGCTGTAAGAAAATAGTGATAATTTTTTATGACTTGAATATAGTGCCACATGCATTACCTATTTGTGTTGAAGAACTACTGTAGTGTTCAAGATTACAGTTTTTTATTTATGCCAAAGACAGCAGCTTATGCGAGCCTTCAAACATATCTGAATGAAATGCGTCGAGAGACTGAATGTGTTAAAGATGAAATTATTCCTGCACCCACCAATGTTAAACCCATTTGTCTTACACAGTCATTATTTCAGTTTGGAATCAGTAAAACTAAAAAAGTTGACTTTTTTTTTTTACACTGAAAAGATGATTAAATGTTCAAATGGTTATTTTCATATGTTATTGATGTGTTATTGACTACACAGGCTTCCATGTGAGTTATTAAATATTGTGAGATTTTAAGTAGATGAAAGGTTAATAACAACTGGGTTTTCATTCCGATAAAATAAATTAAACAAATTTGGAAGAAATGTTGATCACAAAATGGATTAAGGAAATGATTCTCACTGTTAGAAAAGGAAATATAAAAATAATACCAGAACATGACTACTAATATAATTTTTCACCTTGATACCTTTCATTAATCTGCTTCTATGCCTTCAAGTTAATTGCAACAATTTTGTGCTGAAAGATTATTCAACAATTCAATGGCAAAATTTTTGAATTCTGAATTTTTTTTTGAAGTCTGACCAAATTTGCGAAGTTTCAGTTATCGCCGTAGGCGTTCAAGACATTCAAATATTATGAAAAAACTCATATATCAAGGAGCCATTGTCACACAATTTTGAAGCATATTTTGGTCACAGCCGTGCAAGAATCGCCGTCTAAACCCTGTGGAGATTTTCATTCAATAATTTACCGTCATCATCCGATTTTGATATTTTTTAATTACAGTTCAGTAATTATACCCAATTGAGAAGAAAACAGTTCAAAATGCACACAATTCATTTCATCTTCAACTGTTGGTGTGCGTTATTGGAGAGAAATGCAAGTTCTGTCGCACTTCATTTTGTGTTTTTAACAAATCACTCAAGTTTGGTGTCATCACTTCATAGCACTTGTTCCAATTGGCTGCGAAGTTACCTTCATTCAGTCATTAGTTTGAAAAATTTAGTCAATGTATAAGGGCAATGAGAATAGAAATATTATGAACCAATAATGATGTATAAGAAAATATACATGCAGCACAGAATATGGCGTTTTGTAGCTCATTTCTTGAATCTATTTGTTTTGAGGGATAGAAGTGAATTTAATTCACAAAAAATGACTTTAATTCCGTATAATTACTTATTGCTTTGCCGTTACAAAACTGAAAAGAATTTTGTGAGCTCAACTACTTTTAAGAGCAGTTGTTCATGCTCACGCCAGACACAGACAGGCTGCCGTCATCTTTTGTAGCATCAAAAAGATGCGATAAAATTGCTCTCGCATGCTGAACTAGAGATGATTTAGCAGGTAGAATTTTAGCATTTTTTTGCAAGATTAAAATTTCTTCGATCCTATGCCGATACTTTTCGAGGCTCCCTGTTAGTCAACTTGTTGTCCAACCTTTATACTTAGAGAATGTTAACCTCTGTAACAGCTTGCTTGTCATTCTATCAGCACGGGAATAAATACATGTGCACAGTTCCGCCCGAAATTTTTCGTGTCCGTTATTCATGATTTTACTAGAACAAAAATTCTCCCCGACCATATTGAAACTTTTAATAAAAGAATAACGGAGAAAAGTCGCCTTTGTAAGTTTGATTCATATATATTCAAGAATAATACATACAAATGAATAATTTCGGTAGAAATGGTAAGCAATTGAATCAGAGGAATGTTAACATCTAACTTCACACGAAGTAAAACTATCACGGTTAGGGAGGCTTAAACTAATTGATCTAATTTGTAAAGCTCTCATTACACAAGACAGCGGCGCACAAGCTGTGTGAGCTTCACAATGACGTCGTGTTCGCTTTTGCCCTCGTGTCAGTCCTCGGTTCATACCATAGCTGCTGCACACGTCCCTCATTTTGAAAATAAAATCCTTCAATTCAAAAACCGAATTTGAGGGATGTCGTATGTTCGAAATCCTTCAACCGTGGATACGAAACCGCTGTCTCAAGTTTAGATTTTCTGAAATTTCACGGCGGAAAACCATGTTATTCTCGTAATAACAGTTTGTAAATGCTTCAAGTTTCCGACGCCCTTCTGCTACACTTGACATTATTCACACCACACGGAAGACTCGCAGCTGTTGCTTCGAAATTTCACGAGTTGGAAATAAATAGGAAGAGAAAATAGAGCGTTAGTAGGTCACTGGACTCCCCGTACAGACTATATTAGCATCTAAATTTATAATTAAGTTCATCCTTGCTCAGCTTTAAAGGTTTACACACATTTTCATCAGTATTTATGCCCGTGTACGCTTCGTTCTTCAGCCCGTATTCGCCAACTAAGAATAGTGCTTTTGACGAGCCATTTGAGTCGTTTCGCTGCGTCGAGGTGTGTGTGAGGGAACTGCGTAATGAAGCGCACACTGTGCTCGTTTTCTGCATAAGTTCTTTTGCGCATTTTTACGTCAGTGGAAGCGGTTGGAAGGCTAAACTTTTTCTTGAAGGTATCTCTCTCTCTCTTCAGGGGGGTCTGCATTCTCCTGGACGCCCTTCACACACAGCAAGACGTCCTTTACCCTTCAAGTGAAGGATGTTCGACCTTCAAATCGTTTTTCGCCCGTGAAGACCTCGTGTACATTCCAAGATATCCTTCACCCTTCAAGACACCTTTCTCCTTTCAAGACACTCTTCAAAACGTCCTTCACCCATCATGACGCCCTTCACCCTTCAAGACGTCCTTCACCCGGCAGGGCGCTCTGCCCTTCAAAATGCTGATCTTCTTTGAAGACGCTCTTCCTCCTCCAAAACACCTTTCTAGACGCCCTTTACCCTTGGAGACGCTCTTCAAGACTCCCTTCATCCATCAAGACGCCTTTCAAAACTACCTTTACCCATCAAGACGCCTTTCAAGACACCCTTTATCCTTGCAGACTCTCATCACCCTTTCAGACCCCCTTTATCTTTCTAGACGCCCTTCAAGACTTCCTTCCCCCATGAAGACGCCCTCAAGACACCCTTCCCCAAGAAGACGCCTTTCAAGACACTCTTCACCCATGAAGACGTCTTTCAAGACACTCTTCACCCATGAAGACACAGTTCCAGAGACGCCCTTCTCTCAACAAAACACCCATCAAAACACCCATCAAAACACCCATCAAAACACCCATCAAAACACCCATCAAAACACCCATCAAGACACCCTTCACCGCTCCACACACCCCGTCTCGCAGCACAGCCGGCGGCGGCGCTGTTGATTCAGCAAATGAGTCTGTGTGTGGCCGTGTTTATTTTTGTACACAAAAGCAACAAGCGAGGGAGACTCTCCTGGGAAAAAGTCTTTGAAGATAACAAATTTGACCTTCACCGACTTCGCTAAGTCAACACTGGTAGTTTTCCCTGAAGAAAACGCAGTAAAGTCGCAGCTTTATTTTATGGGTACTTTTAGGTGTTCTATTAATATTGTATAAACAAAAGGTGCTCTTGTTTTTTTGGTGACGCTTGTTGTGTCGCTCAGTTCAAAAGCTGGAAAATGTATTTTACAAAGAAACTTTTTTCAGAGTGAAGTGATACGGAGCGATAAGGAACATAAGCCGAAAGCTTCATGCTAAAAGTTAATGACGAGTGTCTTTTCTGCTCAGTTCGATATGAAAAGTTCAATACTGAAAAAATATTAAATGATTTAACCCAATACTAACTAAATATAATTGTAATAAAGTATAACCACATATGAAAAATATATATTTTTTTTTCAAAATTAAATACAAAGATGATTTCGACGAACGCACACCATCAGTAGGGTTATCAGGGCGTTCAGTTCCCTATTTCTGAGTGTATATAACATATTATAGATATATATATAAACTGTCTTGTCTTCCTATATTCTTACTTACTCGCAGCGTGTCTTTTGGTAAATGATCGAAAATACATTCCTGTTGACCGAAATTCCTATTTACCAACACAATTACTAACCTATCATTCTACCAACCTACCTGCACACATACCTACCATCCTACCTGCACACATACCTACCAACCTACCTGCGCACATACCTACCAACCTATCTGCGCACATACCCACCAACCTACCTGAGCACACACCTACCAACCTACCTGCGCACATACCTACCAACCTACCTGCGCACATATCTACCAACCTACCTGCGCACATACTTACCAACCTACCTGCGCACATACCTACCAACCTACCTGCACACATACCTACCAACCTACCTGTTTAGTTATGAACCTACCGTCACACACAAGTATCAACTAACCTATGAACTTTCCAATGCACAAAAACTCTCTTACCAATACCTTCCTGCCTGTGATAGGAGGAGCTGTGGGTTAAAAATGTTCAATTGAATCTATAAGCGTCAGTTTGAAGGTAGGGCTTCCAATTTTTTATGAAAGAAGTTTTACAGGGAATTTGCCGATCAAAATGTGAAAAGAGAACGCCTATGTGGCGTTGCTTTTTTCAATGTTGAACCAATCAAAACTGAAATTAAATACTTGGGTTATTGTGAGATTGTTAGGATTTTCAGCACATGTTGGTTGATAAGCATGAGTTGTGGAGCTTTAGCATTTCAGATAACTCTTCATTTCAACCCTGTAATCATCAGTATTTCTTGAAATAATAGTGGTATAGAAAGTACGTTCAACCGAGATGGGTACTCAACTCTCCATCAATAGTCGATACGAGAGCCATACATAACCTTATACGAATTTCAACTTATACGGTAAAATTTAGTTCGATGCATTGAACCAATAACATGTTGGATTTAAGCTATAAATGGCTGGGGCAAAGTTTTACCTGTATAAGTTGAGGTTTGCTCGAGGTGATGAAGTATAACTCGAGGTTAGACTGTACGCAGTAGGCTGTTTTCAAATCAGACCTTCATTCAAGTTCCTCTCGAGAAAAGTGAAGGCAGGAGTGCAATATCAGCTACGAAATAGAGGCTTAGGAATGAATTAATTAGTGTGCCCTCACAAGATCCAGCTAATAGGATGTGGCGCAAATCCCGCACATTAATTAGCTCGAGGCGACAAAGCAGTGCACTGCACAAGGAAATAGGAGAAACAAAACCACTGATATTTTCTCCAGCACGGCTGTAATGTCTTCTGATTTTATGGGCAGAAAAAAGAAGCGTGGAACGGCCTAAAGTGAAGTACAAATTTTGCACATTGAAAATTTTAAAATGCTGCTCTGTTTGGCAGTAACTCAAATGTGTGCCAGATGCCACTGATCGAGATGTACGTACAACAAACGCAGGTTAGTCTTTAGAGCGCGAGCTGGTTATGAATATTTCATTAACTTACACGCAATTTCCTTTTGTGAAAATAACCACAGAAACTCCTAAAATTTCAGAATATGTGTATAAAAATTTGGAAAATTTACCGTTATCCATGATCATCGCAAAATTTAAGCATTACGAACTATTATGTTTTAAAAAATATTTAAGAAAGAGTTTTATGAAATATTTAAGAAAGTTTTATGAAATCTTTAAGAAAGAGTTTTACAAATTTTTAAGGAAAAGTTCTAATGAGTACTTTTGAGAAAGTTTCAAAGAATATTTGAGAAACAGTTTCAATATATATTTAAGAAATATTTTCAAGAAATATTCAAGCGACAGTTTTAAGAAATATTTAAGAAACAGTTGCAAGAAATAAATAACGAACAATTTTAAGAAAATTGTAGAAACATCTATAAAATATATAGCATAAACTCCGACATCAATTTAGGTCGGGACTGCGAGAAATGCAGTGCTGAGCTGTGTGCTGAACGTGTAAAAATTCCTTGTTCATGACCATGCGAAGATTCTCATGGTCATGTGACCATATAGTTCTCATGGTCATGTGACAAAATGATTCTCATGGTCATGTGACCATATAATTCTCATGGTCATGTGACCATATAATTCTCATGGTCATGTGACCAAATGATTCTCATGGTCATGTGACCATATGATTCTCATGGTCATGTGACCATATAATTCTCATGGTCATGTGACCATATAATTCTCATGGTCATGTGACCATATAATTCTCATGGTCATGTGACCATATGATTCTCATGGTCATGTGACCATATGATTCTCATGGTCATGTGACCATATGATTCTCATGGTCAGAAGATTCCTTCTGACGAAAACTTGTTACAGAGTCCATTCGAGACAAGCATTTTCAGCAAAAGTATATTACGAACTAGTAGATTTCTGCCCTTTAAACTCTTAAATAGTACTTTCAAATGTGACACTGCACCAACGTGACTCAAGATTTTCTGAGAATAATTGAACTTTCAGACGTGATGGTTTGAACTCCCATGCGGCTACACAGACACTGAGCTAATGTGCAGGAGTGCGATATAAGGCCCGGGAGTGCAAGAGGCAATGTACAAGAATGCAAAAAAGTGCAGGAGTCCGCTAAAAAATCAAGTCTCCACTACAGCGCCCCACGGAAGCAATGCTGCAGAAGAAACCATCTTGTATGTAGGAAGATCGTGAACCTAGGGATCAAAGCTCCTTTAATTGCGGCTTTTGGATAATTGACGTTTGGTCGCGGATCTCTTATGACAGCATGGAAGGTTAAGGTTTCGGAATAAATATGATTAAAGAATGGGGAGGTATTTCAGAGAAATTAGAAAAACTCCTTTAAATTTAAATTGGAAGCCAGCTGAAAATTTTTTGTTTGATTACATTCGTACGCTTTTGAATTATTGAGGTCAGAGATAATTTTTTCGTACGCTTTTGAATTATGGATGCCAGAGAGGATTTTTCCTGAGTTGCACTTGTTTCAGTTCAAAAATGAATTTTCATTTCTGAAAATAAAAAATAGATTGTACATGTTTCATTTTTTTAATTGTGTGAATGTTGCCCTTCAGAAATCAAAAAAGAGATTCAGGTCGATTCTAAAAGTTATGGTCCGCTTTTCATCATGAGAACCAGTGTGTTAGCTATTCCGAATTTAAAGTAGTGTTACTAGTATTTTAAAATCTGTTTGGGATTCACGCGTTCCCTAAATAGGCGATTAAATCATCGGTAATAACCGAAAGTAGTTAAAAGCCATAGTTCTTTGTAAAGTTACAGCCATAATTTCATCGTGGAAAGTGATTCTCAATGAATTGTTCAAACGTGTCTCTTTCCCACCAATTATTCGCTCTTTTTGTATTCTGAAAATCCTTAAATTGGTTTAGTTGAAAACGAATGAATTAGAAATGAAAAACATAAATTTTCGATCAGGATTTGAGGGGCGAAGCACAAACAGTGCGAGCAAGCAAGTAAGTGAGTAAGCAAACAATCAATCAAGCAGACAAACAAGTAAGTAAACAATCAAATAAGCAAGAAGGAAGTAAGTACACAAGGAAGTAAGCAAGTAAGCAAATAAGCAAGCAACTAGGCAAACAAGCAAGTAAGCAAGCAAACAAGTAAGTAAAAAATCAAGTAAGCAAGTAGGTAAACAAGCAAGTAAGCAAGCTAATGAGCAAGTAAGTAAGCAAGTAAGTAAGCAAGGAAGCAAGTGAGCAAGTAAGTAAACAATCCAGCATGCAAGCAAATAAGTAAACAAGCTGATACGCGAGTAAGTGAGTCAACAAGAAACTAAGCAAACGAGCAGCACTTGACAGAGGATCATCATGTAGTATGATGTCATTTGGGAGTCAACGCACTGACCTCTACGCTCTCAACTTTCGGCTACTCAGGCACCACACACGCAATCCTTCACACACTCACCTTCTAGTCTACATCCTTAAAAACAAGCACCACTTCTTTACCTAAATGAGTCCATATGCAACCATTGGTCGAAATCAATCAATGCAGCGACACGTGTTTTGTGACACGCTTGATATTTTCATCCAAAACAATCGATAGATCGGAATTTGTCCGCAAACTTTTTCTGTAATTAATGATTCCAAATGCCTCATTAAAATTGTCGCTTATTTTGGACTTTTCAAAGGAATAAAGCTCTTTTGATCCGTTTTAAAGGGCTGCTTCTGGTAGCTCCAAAGCTCATTTGTGTTTGAAGGCCGGTGCCAAAGAGCTTTGATTCTTCTCCACAGTTGTTAAAAGTTTTAATGAATTTAAACTTAAATGCGCTGTAATGTGCTTCATCTGCATCATAATTAATAATCACTTGCAGAATTTACATCACTTGACGCTTCAACTTCTTCGACGGATGTCGCATGCAAAAATTCAGCATCAAAAACAGTTGTTTTAAGTGTTTTTTCAGCATACCGATGTAGAGTCGAACAGCGTGTCGCGTGGAGACTCTACTGCTAAAAATAAAACCAAGCAATTCTATTTTTCTTTTTCAATTAATGATAGAGGATTTGAAACACTGAATGGGCTCTTGTAATAGATAAATAACTGCTCCTAATGGACAATGTGCGTATTGTTGGAAGGAAGTGCTCGACTACGTTTGTAACTTTAACACTTTGACTGCGACGTGCGCCACCAGTGGTACAAGGAGGTAATTTTCACAATGCTGCTGACCGACCAGTAGTCGCAAATTCGATTTTCATAAATACTTAATCAAAGCTAAATGAAGGCACGATCCAGTTCATGTTTGATATTTTCAACATAACTTACTACAATTTACTTTAAATTTGAGTTTGGCATTGAATTTAACATTCAGTAGTCGCAGTCAAAGTGTTAAGGTCGGGTAAAGTTAAAAACTCCAAAATAAAATAAATTGTACTATTTCACCCTGTCCAATCCCGGACCATCACCTATTTTTGATTAGGTACTAGGTACAAATAAGACAAAAATGCACGGATAATTTAGTGTTATTTCTGCAAGCACGTCAGACAAAAATTATTTCAATATATTTTTCCTTCTTGCCGGAGATTTTGTTCAGAACTGAAACATGTGGGACATATTCCAAGGCAAATTTTTAGAATCAGTGCTACATGTGACTTAGTTAAAACAATGAGAAAAGCGCCTTCAGGACCAGAATTAGCAACTCAAAACTCGCAGTACAGACCTCACCGCCTCTTTAGAGGACGACGCGCAGTTCAGCGGTGTGTCCCGGGGCTATTTTGTCCAAACTTTGCAGGGCCTGATTGCGTTATCTCCCCCTGGCAGCAGCGGCGCATTAGCAGATATCACCTGGACCTCAGGGCCCATCAACTTTCGCCCTAAAAGCGGCTGACGTATGGTGTGCGATTGAATTTTACGCGCTTCAAAAGTCTCTAATTGCGTCAGCTGAGACACAGGCGGCAGTTTGCTGCGGCACTTACCACCTGCGGCGCGGGCACAGCTCTGAATGCCGGACATGGGTTCCGAGTCTCACGCACTCGCTGATAAGCGGGACCCGGTGTAGATGTGACGCTGGCAGGTGAGACTACGTGCTCCCTAGTGCGCACTTATTGTGACTCACCTCGTGCTCGCAGCATTGTTTTGACTCATGGCGTTGTGACATTGTTTCAAATCCCGGTGTTGCAACATTGTTTTAACTCATGGCGTTTTGACACTTGGCGTTGCAGCATTGTTTTGACTCATTGCGTTGCATTATTATTCCAACTCTTGGCGTTGTAACATTGTTTTAACTCCCGGCGTTTTGACTCTTGGCGTTGCAGCATTGCTTTGACTTATTGCACTGCAGTATTATTTCAGTTCTTAGCGTTGCAACATTGTTTTAACTCATGGCGTTGCAACATTGAAGTGAGTCACGGTGTTTCTGCATTGTAATGACTCTTGGGCACGTTAGTTTAATGTCTCATAGGTTTGCAGCATTGCAGCCGCTCTCAGGTTCGCCACACAATTGAGCGGCGCAAAAATAAGGCACAGGAGCCAAACAAAAGTCCGTCCACTGCTAGGCAGCAATGCCGGGCTATGAAATGAATTATGTTCCATGTTTTGGAGCATTCAAGTCTGAGCCTGCTGGGTTGTAAATGTGCGTAATTACTTCCAAAAAAATGGTGGGATGTTGTCAATTGCATTGTGACATTTCTTACTAATTAATTAGTTTAAAAATAAATTCACATGTGTTCCGCTGTTGGAATGTTTTTTAATTCTCCGTTTGTCATTGTCGACGCATATTTTTATGCTTTCAATGAGTTGGAATCTAAGCTGAGTTACGTTAGATGACAGCTTTAATTCTCCTCCTATAATCAATAATGATTTTATTCGTATTAGTTTGCAGAACTAGGTTTGTTACGTTTTTATTAATCATTCAGAATTATAACATAATAATTTTGTTATTAAAAATCCTGAGCAATGCTCACTTGCATTAGATTGCATTTTTTCCAACGCATCGGACAAATTATTATTTTGTTAAATTAAAGCAACTATTCTAATTGTAATACTTAATCATCGACTGTAAATAATGATTTACAATCATATAACTGATCAAAATTTTTACACTTTCATTTGTGTAATAATTTGAACAAAATTAAGAAAAAAGATCTAGGTATTAAAGCCTCTTTCATTTAAGTCCGAAGAAGTTTAAATTTCTGACAGCAGCTGTACTAATTTTGAGCCTTACTGATAAAAACACGGCTGATTTGAGTTATATTAAGTTAAGCTCATCTGATTTCATGCTTCATTAACATCAGATACTTCACGGATGACGTATCACACAATTCACGGTTGACATAACGCCTCACACTTCGCGGTTGCCATGCCACTAGACACTTCATGGCTCCCATGATATCAGACACTTCACGGTTGCCATAACATTGCACACTTTACGATTGCCATAACATAACATACTTTGCGGTTGCCATAGCATTGCACACTTCCCGGTTGACACACGAAGATTCGTCTCCAAGCTCAGTTCCTGTAGTGTAGAACTAAGCCCTGAGAACATTTTACATTCTTTAGAACAAGATAAGGAATTGTAATTAAAGTTACTTCATCGTGAAGATCTTGAGTTAACAACTCTTCACAAGTACACACGCCAGCATGTGGCACACTCTATAAATTAGCAGCTACGCTACACGCCGGTGTGCTAATGAAGTGTGGAAATTTATTTCAAGTATTAAAATATCGTCAGGAAATCATTACTTGATATAAATAAAAACAGTATCTCTAAGTAGATCCTTTAGTGTTTTATGTCATAAAACCAGTCGAAAGATTTACATGGACTCGAATGCGTCATTAATAAATACTTAGCATCTGTACGGTCTCGAGCTGTCAAACCGTCTTACAAATTTTATTCAAATGCCAAGTCGAGGTTAGTTTCCATAGGGTTTATCAAGATTCATTCGGAACTAAATCCAACATCTACATGGATCGCTTAAACGGGCAAATTTCGACGGTGTTTAACAAAAATGGCGCATTCAAAACTTATAATCATTACACACTAGAGTTAAATATCTATACTGGGTGTCCCATAAAAATGACCCCGACCTTTTAATTGATTATATCTTCGCTTTAAATTAACATTTTTGAATTGAATTTTTTTCACAATCTGGTAAATTTTGTTTCCTTTTTGAATAATTTCAGTTTTTGAAAATCGTTTAATAACCGCTTTACAATGACCGATTTACTAAAAGGGGCAGAAAAGCTAATTGTTCAAAGGAAAAGGTTTTAAAACACTATTGATATTCTTCCTTATTTTGTACTTTCCACAAAACCGATCAAACAAAAATTTAAAAGAGTAACAAATCATTACCTTAAATAACATGTAAATAAATAAAGTAATTTAGTATCCTTCGACATATCCTCCATCTCTCTCAAGGCAAGTATTACTTCTGGCCACCATTGAACGAAGAGTTTTGCGGATTATTTCACCGTTTTATTTCAGTTCATGAAACACTTCTTTAGTTCGTGGTCGAAGAATTATTAGTGATGGAGTTGATACATCCTTGGTGGTGTGAAGGATACATCATTGTGAAATTATTTTTAACAGTAGATATTGAGAAATGGAGAAGAACACCAGTGTGGTTTTTCAAACTTGTCCTTAGTGCAATTAGTTTTTCTATCTCTTTCAGTAAATCGATCACTGGAAAGAGGTTATTAAACGATTTTGAATATTTTAAAAACTATTCGAAAAGGAAACAAAATGTACTATATTGTGGAAAAAGACAATATGCTAATCAAAAGCGGAGATAGTATAAATTAAAAAGTCGGGGACACTTTTGCGGGACACCCGGTATGGTTCGCTTGAACGCGTCAGGCGCGATGATGTTAAAAAAGTCAATAAACACTAATGTTAAGTATTTACATGGTTCGCTTTAAATGCGTCAGTTTCAATTATGTTTAACAAAAATCATTTAACACTAAAGCTAAACATCCATGTCATTTGCTTTAACGTGCCATAACACCTTAAAGTGTTTCGCAAAAGTTACATCTCTTCACAACCACTCGGCTTTGGTGTGGGACAGCGAGTGCGTGTTCAGCGCCCTTCTACTTGCAATTGGAGGACTTAAACTTGAATGTTGCACGCCTGTATGCGCAAACCATGCAATATACGCGGCAATTTGTGCGAATAGCTTACACCGGAGGGCACACACGCCCTGTCATCTAAGTCTGTAAAAGTTCGGAGTGCGGAAATGCGATGGAATTCGTTTCGAAGACCACGTCTGCAGCAAGAAATGGAGTCAATGACTAGTTATTCTTCTGAACAATGGCTCTGTCCTACTCTTTTCATGTGCCCAAACGAAATTCCAGTAGCAAAAATTGTCAAGCTATTTCATCATTTGCACTTTTGAACTAATGTTCATAAAACAGTTGTGAAAGCACTTATAAAAGCACGAATGAACTTCATTGGTTGTTGATTTGTTGAAGAACGTCTCTTTCACATTGTAGTAAATGAGCTAGCTGCAAGTGTATGATTCTCTGCTAGCTCAATGTTACTACGAGGCATTTACTAAGCGAATACTAGTGCGTTGCTCATACGGAGCCAAATGACTGCTGGAAACTGCTCATATACTGCTAGGTGACTGCTAGTACGTTGTTTATGTGAAGCTAAATGAGTGCTAGAAGCTGCTCATATACTGCTAGGTGACTGCTAGTACACTGCTCATTTAGACAAGAATAAAACACACCCACAAGAGCGATGGCTGACATTGAAGTTCCATGGCGTCGAACGCCAATTACGCGAGGTAGGTATGCTGCTCTGTGATAGATAATGGTTCTGTATTAATTTTTATTTTTCTGGCTACGCGTTTCAATTGCGTCATATCATCTGAAGCGCTACTGTAATCAAAATCAATGCCCCTATCTGAAGATCATTTCTTGATGTGAATAAAAAAATCAACTTTAAATTTGTAATTTATTACTTCACGTTTAGGAACTACCTGAAAGCGTAACGTGTTTTTCAGTGTGCTATTAAGAATATTTCGCATCTGTATTGGGTCAGGCTTTCAAACTGACTTATTAATTATATTCGCACAACAAGCCGTGATTCGTTTATGAGTCACTGACATTGAACATCTAAGTCTACCCCTTTATTTTTACAATTGTGTTGTTATTTTCATCCGATAATTTACAGCCTCTCAACTGTAAGGGAGAGAAAGTAAACTACAAGCTTGTGTTTAGAAATTTGACGTAAATAAATGTTAAGAATACAATCTGTTACAATACATTTCACGGATAAACTTGTAAATAAATATTTTTTCATTAAACAAGTGATTCATTCATTGGAAGAGTTTCCCATCTAGCCTCTGATACTTGTTTTCTCGTTTGTTTTCAGTTGCCAAAGGCACTGGCTGTTTCGATTAATTTGAATGTAAAATTTCTGCCCTTCTCGTGATGAGTGTAAATACTTGCCTACGTAGAATACTGTGAAGAACTAAATGGCAATACACAGTAGGCATATCCAGGTTATTTCATCACCTAATGTTGTTCAAATACCTGCGTCTGGCAACATTCGAAACTTTTCTTGTGCGTTTCTCACGGCAAAGGGCGAGAGCAACAACACGGGCAGCAGACGCACAAGTCTTGGAACGTATCCTGCGCAACTTGCCTCTTCTGTCTGACCAGTCGGACAGGCCGGCTTGCACCTCAAAGATGTACGAGTTCCAGGAGTTCTGCTCCCGCACTCGCGATGTGTCAATCTCTGCTGCAATTTACGTTCCCAGAAAAGAGATGTGTCAATCTCTGCAGCAATTTATGTTCCCAGAAAAGAGACGTGTCAGTCTCTGCATCAAGTGATGTGCTCTTTTTGCGAGATTCTTATCAAAGTTAGGAGTAATTTGTATTGCTTTCGGATGGATGCGAATGTCTCTGTCTTGGCTTGAGTGATAGCAAGCGTAAGCTATAAGGATGTACTGCATGCATCGAGAGTGTACAGCATGCTTCCAGAATACACTGAATGCATTCAGAATGTATTGAGCGCATCAAAAATGAATTGAATATTATACGGAGGAGAATGAACTCTTTGTTATGAATTAGAGCTAAATTTTACCGTTTTTTCCGACCTTATGAATTTATCAGCAAATTTTACGCCGGATAACATCGTTGTATCACATATCAGCTGAATTTTGTAAAAAGTTAGATGTCTAAATTTGAAGTACTTCGAGATGAAGCTCGAAAAATGCTATTGTTACACTGCACTGAGCGTTATTTTCTCCCCGAGGATTATTTTACGATTACACTTTAAATGAATTTACAGATGAAAAATTTGATGTGTTCAATGAACTTTGGAAACGCTGTATTAAGGTTAACGATTGATCCACGAAAAAAATAAAACAGCCGTTGTAAAAATTCATAAAGATCTAACACCAAAACCGAGTAGCTATTCATATAAAAAACATAAAGAAAATTTGAGAATCTTATCCTAGCACTCGTAGATTAAACAGCTCATAGATCAAAAACATTGTACGGAACAACACTTGCACAGTGACACTTCTTTCTTACTTCATGTTGCAACTCATAACGCACAGTCAACATTTTCGTTAAAACATTTCTAAACGGAGATTGTTGTAAATAGTACGGAGATTGTTGTAAATAGTACTTTTCAACATGATTTACGTGATTTTCAAACATAATTAACGTTCGCTTTACTTCAAGTTCAACAGCAGATTTTCAAAAAAGCAAGCAACAGTTAGAGAATATTTTTACGTGCAAATAATACGTCCATCACACGCACAAAAATATCTTGTGATAAAAATGTCTCTAGTAGAAATTAATTGGCTTATGAAGATTAATGGTTTACATCTGTATTATTTAGTTCAAATGCGTAAAAAAGGGCTTTAGAGATTTTAAAAATAGTTTCCTATCACCAGTAGCTAGCGGTTTTGAATGTGTAGAAAGCTTTTGTACTTGCAAAAGCGGTTTTACATAAGAAGAAATTTTTGCCACATGTGTGACATTTTTTCCTTCAATATTCTAAAAACAAATACAAATTAGTCGGCTTATTCAGTGGCAGCAGAGATGTTATCCTCTCTCACGATCCTCGTCCACCAGAGATTCTATTTACAATTGTATGAGTCATGTTTACTTGTGATTATTGCTTATGCTATTCCTCAATGATCGCTCATGCCATTCGTGCTATTCATTCCTATTTAAAATGTAAAAATTATCCCTCGGAGCAGACCGTGACGCACTAGATAGTTAAACACAGTAGGTATGGATAGGTTGTTGCATCACATAATATTCGTCAAATGAAGTCACTCTGTTTTGTTCGAGTGATCGGTACACTTGTCACAAGAATGAGTTGAATGAATTGTGAATTTAAACAAAAAATCTTCAGAGAGATAGAGCTGTATTAGTAGGTTTTGATAGAGCTAACAAAAGTATATTCGTTGCGCTCTGGTAACTGTTGTCAGTAAATAGAATCTGGGGACTACAGAAAACTGAATTTGTTTTCGAGCTGCACCTGACACAAATGCAGCATCGTGTTAACAACGCATTAGCAGAAAAACACTAGGTAAAACTTGGAGAGATCTTGCGAAGTTGTTTCATCTCACAGACTCGTTTGCATCCACAATCAAAACTCCGGTGAAGGTGTCAAGATAAAATAGTTTACAATTTTTTGCAGCAATGCCATGTCCGCACTCTGACAGCGATGTCCGCGCTCGAGCTTCATTGGACTGGCCTGCCTGAGAGGACGCTTGTAGCTGTGTCCAACTGCCGTGTTCTCATCCAGGTTCCAGCACCAGAAGTCCTCATCAAAGTCCACGGGGATTATGCGCCATG
>JACJUY010000662.1:24018-64378 GCA_014220935.1 Platorchestia sp. MABIK
GCAGTCACTCTCAGTTTACTGCAAGGGATGAGCTCAGTTGCGGTTGGTCATCCCCTACACTGTTACTACAGGGAGGGAAGAGATGAAAATAAAAAATGAAAGTAATATGTTCAAGTGTAACGCCGCTCATTCGTAAATACGTTTTCACGTGAAAATTGCTGTCTTTTGTACTTAAAAGAGACAGTTTTTAAAAAAAATAACACTGTTTTATGCCGTATATTAGACGTATTGATAGTAAGATTGTCTTGAGGGTTTTTCTATACATTAAACTTTTAATAGAGTGTTTTGCATTCCGAGTTTAAGCAGATTGTAAGGTTTTCAGCACAAAAATGGTTTATTCATCAAAAATATTGCACACATCGTTAAAGTGTCTGAAACGTCGTTCATTACATTCTGTCCAACTTTGATTAGCAAAGATCATTTAAAATCAGAAAATTAAACAGTCAGTAGGAGTGTGTCATCTTTGTCACGAAACCGACACGGTAGAACGTGTCACAAAGTTGTCCAAAGGAAATATCTTCAGACGGACATTTTTAATAACATATTTGCACAAGACAAGGCCACGTAATAATATATATTAATTTTATAAACTTTGATGCCGTGAAAGATTTTTGTTTCCTCAGCGTCTGTGCCTGCAAGGAATTATTCATGTCATGAATTTCCAGAAGCATGAAAAACTTTTGAGCGTTAGCCTCTGTCGAGTCTGCTACGTCCTTCACGAACTCTCTGCACACTTGGTCATAAAATTTAACTTGGAAATATTTCCAATTCTCTTTGGTAACAGTCGAGCAGCGAATGTTATATTCGACAACACGGCAATTGAGTGAGAAAACAATGTCTGCATTAACATTTCGTGATAAATTAAATGCTGTCGCTAAGCATGACACCATTAATTTGATCAGTATCGACGGTGCGCCCTCGCAAATTCTAAAAACAAATAAATTATTGGTTTTATGATCAGTTAGCAAACTCCAGTTGAACAGTCACACTCGTAATCCATAAAATGAATAATTTTTTTGAATATGAAAACGATCGAAAGTGATTTTTATTTTCTTCATCTCCCCACCGTGATCACACGTGTTTTCTACTACCAAGGCACAACCGGCTATTCTATCAGTATATATGTTATCGAATGAACAAAATTAAAAAACGTTTCAATTTTAATTTAATCTGCGTTTAAATTGTTAAGCATACCAATATATCATCAAAATTTTTGAGCGCCAGCACTCTTGTAGAATGTAGTAAGTAGATTTTCATAGACCCATGTAATTTACCCATCTCTTTAAGTTGACCCATGTGTAGAGAAAATGTCTTAAAATACAGGGTGTGTAAGGTATCTGATGACACCTTACACACTTTTAGAGAAACAGAAAATGAAACTGTTAATCATTGAAACAATTTCTTGCAATAAAACAAATAAACATAATCTAAACTTACATTCTATTCCATATATCCTCCTTCGGCTTCTATCACGGACTCAATTCGAGTTCGAAAGAGATTGTAAACTTTGATCAGGTGGTCTTTATTACGAGTATATCTTCCATTGTTCGGGCTATTGCTTGCATCAGAGAGGATTTGTTGTTACGGGAATGCTTTTTAACTTCATTTTCAATGACGCCCTCAGGGAATAATTCAAAGAATTAAGGTCTGGTGAGTTAGGAGGCTATAAGTTTGGTGTGACATGAACATGAAAATTCTCGGGAAGACATACGTCCTTCAATTGGCTACGCTGTCTATCCAAGGAGTGACAATGGTTGAAGAGTCTCGATATAGGCACCTGCATTGACTCTAAGGCCCTGTGGAAGAAAATGAGGAGGCATGATATGCCGTTCACTGCTAACAACACTGAAAACCATGCACTCTTCTGACAAACTCAGGTGTTCTGAGTGAGTCAGAGCGTTGACAGTGCGGTTTTCTCTTGCTCGTGACCAATTCATTCCATTGTTTTCATTCAGCTCCTTCCTAACTTTGCAAATGAAAGATCTGGCGAATTTGATAAAACTTGCAATTTCCAAATTACTGTGTTTCGGTTTTAAATTTTTCATTTCATTAGTTATAGTAGAATCTGTTATGGGATCTTCTAAAAAAATATATAAGTGTTCTCAAATACCTTAGGCATACAGAATTTTATTATTTTAATTGTTTTTTCAGTTACGCGTAAAGGCAACAGGAGAATGAGCCATTTATTCGGTTTGTTCGAGTCATACCATTCTTATTCTTTCCATATTTTTCTGGCATCTAGGCAGGACTGTCGAATGAGTTGAGGAAAGAGTCCCCCTTACAGAAAAACTTTTTTGTCATTCAACCTAGAGCAATGAAATTTGGTGTGCAGATAGAAAATGAAAAAAGAAAACTTATGTCCTTCGTGTAAAAAGTGTGATTTTCTTATCAGAAAACGAGATATTCATATCAAACGAATTTTTTTGGGGAGGGGGGGGGAAGGGGAGTTTAAAATGCATCTCCTCCTACAGTTTTTAAGCTATAGTGATGATTTTAGTGTCATTGGATGTGGAAAAACATGGGCATTACGAAACTTTAGTGGAATTTTCCTAATTTTTATTTTGAAATAAAAAAAAAAAATTCCAAAGCACACTATTTTGTACGTGAAATTTTGTTCTTGTGACGTCACAACTTTTGATCAAAAACGAATTTCGAATCGTCATATAAAGTTTGGTAATGAACAAGTCGTTCCGCATCCAATGATACTCATATCAATACTGTCGCTCAAAAACTGTAGGAAGAGATGCATTTTGAAACCCCAAAACCCGAACAGATGAAAAGAGATAAAATAAAGCAACGTGAACAATCTCAATTTTTCATTATTATCATTTGTGGGGTCAGCTAAGTTCCTTGCAATCGTTATGCAGTAACACAGGAGTTTACATAGCAACGTTGAGCCGTGAAAAAACATCAAAAGGGGTCAGTAAAATGATGAAATACCACCTCCCCACTCCCCTTCCCCCATACTTCAAACCCCTTAGCGGGTGAACGAGCGAACGTACGAACCTCATTTTTTCACAGGATGTACCTGACATCTTACACTTCCTAGAGCAGATAGAATCAAAATCTCTAGAAATTTCCCAATTCAGGGGGGGACTTTTCCATGAGCCCTTTACGCCCGAGTGTGACGAATTCGTAACACACAAAATACGAGTACAAGCTTATGATGTACTAAATTACATGCTGAGCTTCTAGCAAATGAATTTACTATTCTACTTTTTTATTTATCCCATATTTAAACTATTCTAGCAAATGAATAAATAATAGTAAAATGAACTTAGGTACATGTTATTTTCAAGCAGAGTTCATTGTTGCTTCAGTTTTGCGTTCGATACTTAAGTTGTCAAACAAACTTCGTGTGAGTGCGACGTATAGTTCGCAGCACTCCTACTGGTTGTACAAATAATTCAGTGCGACAAAGACACGGATTTCTACTTCTGTCGCTGAGCGTTACTTTTTGATTGACCAAATGATTCTGATCGGAAATCTTCAGCAAATATTTCGACCAAGAGTTTTTAGCGATTTTCTTATTTTCTTTTCTACTCTAGTATCCCCAATCGAATACTCGTCTTATATATCAGCCTGGTATTTTCGACATTTCTTTCAATTTAAAAACATTATCACTTATCTAGAAGAAGGTTTTACAATATTACTTTATAAATATTGTATATTGCCTAAATGTCCTAGTCCTTAATTCAAGTAGCGATAGAGCACTGCGCGTAAGTTGGTCAGTGCATACTTCTCACCAAAAGATGGGAACTATATTTATTTCAATTAAATAAATTTGTTTTGATTACTTCTGAATTTTTAAGTTACAAGGAAGCCGGTCCCTTTTTCAACACTTGCCATTTAAACGCCAAGTAAATTCTTTTTGAAAGTCCGAAACTTCATGAATGGAAACCTAAGTTATTCTCACATGGAAATTAAATCAAATGCAGTCTATTTGCATCTCCTACACCCCCTTGAAAAAATGCACCTTGAGGATCGTTCCATTCAGTTCATTAATTGTCAAGGCTTGTTTGCTCTAGTAATATTTAGATGTGAATTTTGTTGCTCAAAAGCAGCGCTCTTTTTCAACTCATGGCATCAAAATTTCCACCAACTCGATAATTAACGAGCCTGCGCCTCGAATTTTATGCCAGAATTTTCTTCCAGGCGAAGACCTTTTAGGACTGAAGTTCGAATCTCTGAAGTTAGTTTGACTCTAAATAAACGAGGAATAAATACTGGTCCCGAAACCCCAATTCCTAGGAACTTCCATTCAGAAAATAATGCAGAGATTTTGAGCGAACTGTGCAGTTTCGTAAGAGGGTGAAAGAATACAGGGTATCAACTCAAAACTTCCACCGGAGGGATCAGTTCATGTCTCAATGAAAACAATCAACTCAGAATAGCAATTTAAAATTAAGAAGAGCTCATTTTCAATCAGTGATTAAATAATAGTAAAACTTAATGAATAGCAACAGAATGAAAATATAAATACTTTCTGAGTTGCCATGTCAAAACACGAAAGCACTATCCTTTTTCTCACGAATGATAACAGTGAATGGTGGCTGTTATCTACAATTTATTATTTAGAATTGCATTGCGATTTTGTGATTCATTCGAATCTTTCTTTTCAACACATAGAAATCTTAAATGCTTTGCAACTCATTCTAATTCCGAAGTGAGACAGCTAAGCATGCTCTTACCCAGAGTGACATATACGAGTTGAATGGGTAAAAACATTTTTCTTCACTGTGCATGAAATTGAACTATTTTATTAACACCATCGAAGAGCAAATAGCTTGCTTGCCGAAGAAGAAGAATTCAGCTCGTACTTGCTCAAGTTACCACGCTTCCTTGGGGACAGCTTGCCGGAATGGAAGGGTTGGGATCGTGCAAACTTGCTTCTCTCGGCTCAAGTTATGTCCCAAGAAACTGGTAAATCGCACTCCAGTTTTCTGTGAAAGAAGCTCTCGGTGGATCGCTTTACAAGCGGTATTTCTCTGTTCAGAATTGCTTTCTGGAGAGCGGTAAAAAATCTGAAGCAGAGAGTAGAGAGTAGAAAGAGACACAAGTGATCGGGTTGTATTGGATAAATGATTTTGTCGTCAAGTTCGCCCTGTGACTGACACTCTGAAACTTTTGATGGGCTTAGAAACAGTTCAAGGATTCGTAAACTGTGAACGATCTGTTCTTTGGGACATTTTATAAGCTTCTACGTCACATTTTTGAGATCGAAGCTATTAAAACGCTGTAAATATATATATCGTTACATGCAGTATATTTATAAAAATATATCGTTACCAACGTCTTTTTTGTTGTGCGTTCGGGCCATTTTACGTCTGGTATCATACCAGAAAAGTATCTGGGGGAGCGTCATAATTAATTGTATTTAGATCATAAAAGAATTTGTCCCCAGTCATTTGAGTTGACGTCACGTAAGGCTTACATTTATCTGTCGCTAAGTCAGTAGTACAAACAAATATTCAAGAGCAAATCTGTTGGTTATTTTACAAAGTTAAATCTGTGTCTGCTGCTACAACAAGGTCGGACGTTGTATTAACAAAATGATGATCAAAAACGAATTTGAAATAATACACTGATTGTATGGTGATGATTTTGAGTATGCTAGAGTATATTACATGCTGATTATAGGGTAATGAATAAGAACATACCACAATACACACTGATTATGACGATAAACAAAACATACTGTGATACACGCTGATTATATGGTGATGATTTAGAACATGCTAAATACTCGCTGATTATTTGATAAAAATCTTGCATAGTAATCTTTCAGTTGAAATTTTGTGAGGAAACACTTCCTCTTTCATGATGGGAGACTTGAAGGTATATTGCAGCTGTGATAGGTGAAGAATGATGTCTTCCGTTTAGTTATCTCTGTCGTTTCGTGTACAAAATATCTCTACCCACAATCCATATTTCAACACCTGGAATTACTCGCACTCACGAGCAATTAATTTTTGTCACAGTAGCTGAATCAAGTCATTTACAAGTTATTGGAATTGTTTTCAGCTATTTTTGGTTCAGAAAGTAATTATTTAATTATAAACTGCTGTGTACATGCATCACATTCCTGATAAATTGCAATTTTCTGTAATATACTTGTACACAAAAATATATTAATTCAAATGACATACATGGTAACACATTTCTCTCCATCAAAGCGACGTAAGGTACTGTTTACTTTATAGTTCCATTGAATGTACATCACATAACTTTCGTGGGAGTGATTTTCTTTATTTGACTCCGTAATGACAAAATCAAAGGCCGACATTCCCCTTTGAAGCCGTCAATGCGCTGTGTACAAGCAGAGTTTCCCTCAAAATGCGGCCCTCGAAGACCAGCTAATGACTCGCCCGGAACTTCACTCAGGATCAAAAGTTTCGGATCACTTCAATATGGAGGCAAGAGTCCGTACTTCACGAAATGCAGCCTCCTCATCAAAACGGGTTTGCATGGAGAAGAAGCGGAATCAAAAGTACGTTTTGAATGCCAATGAATTAAAACCAATTCAGCATTGACGGAGGAAAACAAGGTTCCAGGCGGAAAAGAAATAGAAGACTTTATTCCGTGTAAGTGTTGGCAGCAAATTAAGTTCAAGTGCAAAAATAAACATACACTTTAATTATTGTAAATCGATATTTGTTTATACTTGATCAGCTTCTTAGGGTAATTATCTCACTCAAATCAATAAAAAATTTTAGAAATAACTTACCGGAAAGAATCATTTGAAGCCATAAATATCTGGGGCGCAAAAAATACTCCACTGGCCGAGACCTGCAACAAACGAGGCGCACTTGTCACCCAATATTCGATGGCCAAATATTCGTTATCGGCTCACAGGTCAATACTGCTTTTATGTCGTGAGTGCGGTATGTTCATGCGATGAGTGACACTTGCGTACGTATGAATATACCGTCTCATTGTGAATTAGCGACACTCGTCTCACTCACACACTCCTACAGTCGTCTTAGTCAGTCTCCATAGTGCCATACATCTACCGTCTCGCTTTTTATTCTGACTTGTTTCAATTTCAACCGCCATTTGTCACACTCACACCCAAACATAGCTCGTCTCACACATTCGTCTCATCACTTCGAACCATGGCACGTCTCATCACTCACTCCAAACCATCGCACGTCTCGCTCGTTTCATCACTCACTCCCAACCATCGCAAGTCTCGCTCGTCTCATCACTCACTCCCAACCATCGCAAGTCTCGCTCGTCTCATCCCTCACTCCCAACCATCTCTCGCTCGTCTCATCACTCACTCCCAACCATCTCTCGCTCGTCTCATCACTCACTCCCAACCATCGCACGTCTCGCACGTCTCATTACTCACTCCCAACCATCGCATGTCTCGCTCACGTAACATCGCCCCCGTCTCACGCAGAGCACACAGCAGTCTGCGTCTCAGGTACACAAGCGAGCTTCACTGGTGGGCCAATTCCCGCTCGACAAATTAAATGAAATTGCCCGCATTTGCGCATTAATTGCAGGATGGGGATTTTGCTGAAGAGATCTGTGAAGTTGCTGTCGTCACCTTGTCCGTGTTGCTGAACCCTTCTTCACGCAGCGCTTCCTCTGCAGCTTTTCAATACGCTTCTCTTCACTGCGCTATCCTCCCCGAAACAACCCTTTACAGCGCTATTATTCACTGTGTTACCCTTCATTACGCTATCCTTTACTAGTTTCCCCTTGGCTTCGCTACCCTTTACGGTGAGTAGTTAAAGTTAGACTGCTAAAGTCAGGGCAGTTGACTTGATTCCACTCAATATTTCATTACAAGACGATATTTTCCTCTCCTTAACTCCACGGAATATTTCATTCCAAGATGATTTAACACAATGCAACCAAAACAAATTTCAAAAGCTCGTTGAGAACGGAATATGTGCACCCAGCCTCACTTTATCATGACGTTGTGTCTGATGTACGTTAACTCAGCCACAAGACGTCATTCGGTTCTGATACACCGCAAGACTTGGGTTCTACGGTGTCCTGAACTTGAGTTTTTATTCAACGCGACATTTTCATCTTTTCCGCTAAAAGAAACAAGTTCTATAAAAAAGAATGTGCAGCCTTCATAAAAGACATATCATCAAATTATATCATCTCAGCATTTAAGAACGAGGTTTTACGTTGAATTAAAATACAAAGTGCACGTTACTCCGTGTAAGTGATTCAAGTTTCATTCCTAAGTTCCATGTCTCAATACATGCTAATATTGACCCGATAAGGTGACGGTACGTATATTTCCACAACACCCTATTATTTCAGTCATTCCAAAGAAAAACTTACCTGCATGATATTTTTACATCAGGACATTTAAATTGACTGAACGTTTTTAGTTGTCTGCACCCGATATCTAGCCGAGCTACATGTTAGTAAGCTCTAAGTTTGTTGAACTCATCCATTGACGATATTTCATGGGCAATAAACCTCAACCTTGCAGCGTCACTGGACGTTAGATTAGTTTCTAATCATTCTTCAAAGACTTTGGTTTGTGTCCAGGCTGTTCACCGGGATTGGCAGGAAGAGCGTGTTTCGAACGGGATTCAAATTGACAAAGATCCATTCACAAATTTCTACGCTCCTGCAACAGTTGAGACATTACAATTTTCAGTAGTATCTTTTGATGAGTCTTGTTACGAGAGAACTGCCTCGTCTCGTGCGCTGGAACTGCCTCGTCTCGTGCGCTGGAACTACCTCGTCTCACAAGCTGGAACTACCTCATCTCACACGCTGGAACTGCCTCGTCTCGCACGCTGGAACTGCCTCGTCTCGCACGCTGGAACTGCCTCATCTCGCACGCTGGAACTGCTTCATCTCACACGCTGGAACTGCCTCGTCTCGTGCGCTGGAACTGCCTCGTCTCGCGCGCTGGAACTGCCTCGTCTCGTGCGCTGGAACTGCCTCGTCTCGTGCGCTGGAACTGCCTCGTCTCGCACGCTGGAACTGCCTCGTCTCGCACGCTGGAACTGCCTTGTCTCGTGCGCTGGAACTGCCTCGTCTCGTGCGCTGGAACTGCCTCGTCTCGTGAGCTGGAACTGTCAAGTTTCCTGCTCAATTGAACTGTGTGACCCGAGCAAAAAAGCTGAATAGAATTCATGGTTTGGACTGCGTGTTGCCATTTCATATTTTCAGAAAAGGGAACAAAAATTACACCAAAAGAATGACGCAAGAACAAGAGAGAACTTGAGTCAAATGAATTAATTTCTCCATTGTTTTAATGGAAGCCAAAACAAATGAAAAATCTGGGCTATAAATCATTCGTTTGTCGAACTTGAAAAGTTAGGCTACGCTGTGTTTGGTAAGTCCAACTAATTACAATTTCGTATATGTTTCTAGCCAATAGAATTATTCTCGCTACATTTGGACTCAGAGTGAATGGTTCTTGAAGAGCTTGGCTCGCTGCAGAATATCTGAAAAAATTTTCTGCGCAACTCGGCAGGCCATTTTGCAGCCCGCCTAATTGCCTTCTAATGACAGGCGTTCGAGGTTCTTGAGCTCATTTTCTCAGGAAATACTTCCAGTAATTAGGGGAGTTGGTCAACAATTATCCTCTCTCATTTCAAGCGAAGCTCATGCTCGCGGAACACACGAAAAATTTAATGAAAGTTCCACTAAAAAATGGGAACATTAAAAGGCACGAGCCGAGCAAAGAATTCTGGCGAGTAGTCGTATTTTGAGCGAGATCACTAAAAGAATGGCTGCATAAAAAACACATATAGCTCTACAATCTTCAGAAAGAATTAATTGAAGCAAGATCAATTTTTCAACATTGAACTCACTTTTTTGAAGTGTGCGAATGAAACTAGCCTATGGACACAAACACGTGTTCAGAATGTATTTCTGATGCGGCCTACGGATGCTGTGCCTCTCAAATTCAACAAATTTACGATGTGCTTCCTTGCAGATATAGCAGCGAGTTACGTAACGAAGAAAAGGTGTTTTGAAAAATCGACAGAACATCTCCAGAATAATAAACTGACTAAAGTTGATCTCAATGAAGTTAATTTTAATGTACAAACTATTGAAGTTTTATCTATTTTTCAATCAGTCAATTTAAGTTAATAATTACAGCTTTACTTCCAAATCTACATTCTATTCCACAGTACTTCGGGTCTTCTACACTACTCATTAACGCTCAACTGACCAGAATGTTACAAATGGTAAAGTAAAAATACTCGTAAGTTTGATTTTCATCAAATTCGTATCCTAATGTGTTTTTTGAAGTTCACTTCCGAGTGGCAGTTTCGGCCCTAGTGTGATGTCGGTGACAACCTGTTGTCAGTGCCAGGCTATTGAGGGTGGTTGTAAAAACGGTTATAAGGAAAAATTCTGAGTGTTAACACTTCGATTGCGGTAAGTAAAACTGAAGTTTAATTAATATTAAACTCAAATTGAAAGTCAATTGTAGTAAACAATGTTGAAAATAGCAAACATAACCTGGATCGGGCCTTCATTTTGTTTTAATTAAGTAATTAAGAAAATTTAGTTTGTGACAACTAGTTGACCAGCAGCGTAATGAAAATTCCCTCAGTGTACCTCCGGTGGCTCATGTCGCCATCAAAGTGTTAAGGCGTGATGAAGGCTCTTTTTGTAAACCCCTGCGCGTGTCACACTTGACAGGCACACACGCGACTCGTTCTCTGATGTTTATCCAGTGTCTGCTTCAGCGCACGGGTGTCGGTCAACTAAAACGAGGGGCGCTCTGCCCCTCAGGGAGATACGTTTGATATTTATGGGATTCAGCGCTTCTAGGGCGATAAAGCGGGATCCCGAGCTACAGGTTTGGTAGGCCTTCTTTTGTTGAAGCAGAGTAGTTCTTTGGTTTTATTTTCGTTCACCTTTTTTTCAGTTCAATGCTGTCCTTTTTTCAGCTCCGTGTTTTTTTATTCAAGTTTTAAATTGTTTTACAAACTTTATTCCTAAATTGTTGTTCCTTGCCCGTGTTTGAAGACACTTTGTGCATAGATTCCCTATTCCTATTAAATCCCCGGGATTCGAGTACCGCTACCGCGCAATCATTTCTTTCATTTTTCCCGATCAGTTTTTACAGCTCATTTCATGCGAATTAGCAACACACGTTTTACCAGAGCTTGAAACTGTTTTCAGTAACATTTTCTCATGTATTTTACTAAGATTCCTATACGTCACTTTTCAAAATTCTCATTTCAGAAACCTCTCTATGCACCAGAAAGTGGGCTGACCTTTATCGTCACTGTGCGAAAAGCCGCCGGATTTCGGCTATATGAAAGTGGAAGCTAATTTCCTTTGATATCGCAATACTTACGCAGACACTGCGATGACTAACATCATGTGACATTTTCCTCAAAAGACTTTAAATGAGCAGCTTGTTGTAGCTCTTGAATCTTAAAACTGATTTACGTGATTAAAGATCCGTAACATAATACAATTTGCTAACTGGAAGCAAAGTACTGAATTGAGGAGAGCTTGAAAACGTTTCCTTACAATTTCATTTTGATTCAGGCCTGTATTTCTCGACATATGCAGATAATCTCACATTACATTTCGCAATGGTTTTCGTGAATTTTCTGCGAGTTTAATTAAAGCAGCAATTGTGGTTTCCGATACCCGTTCTCACGCAATCCATTTGAAGCTCAGTATAAAAATAACAATTGCACAATCTCCCGCAAATTGGAATTCCATGTTGCACTCGAGCCCGCAAATTGGAAAATAAACAGACTGAACCACACCAGGCGCGGTCTGAACGCTCCATCTAAAGACAGTTCCCGCAAGGCAGGACACAATACAAAAAAGAGGAGCAGAAGAATTACGTAGATAATTTGGAATCTATTGAGCATTTGAGGAGTTGCAGATGCGGTCTTGTGTTTTGCATGAAATTTGGATGTGAAGTGGATGCGTATGTGAAAGTTTAAATTCATCAATTTTGAAACGGTCCATTGTTGTCCTTCAGGGTTCAACCGTTGAAAAATATTTTCGTCGCTCTTCTATTATTTCTGAACTTGTCACAGGGGATGTAAAGGCAGAATTTCTAAATTGTGCTACCAATCGGTAATAGTCTACTTGAGGCTGCAACAATTTTGGACTTCAACATTTTTTTGCCACAGACTTTAAGAAATTGAACTTCAATTTAACCCACCGCTGTTAGCACATTAATACAGGGTGGCGCATAAGTCACTCTACCGATCTAAACGATCTAATAAAATAATTAACAAAGTACACTCATTTGCAAATAAGATTTTTTACTTTAAAATAGTTAAGTGAGTCATGCATTATGTACATTGTTTGCGCTGTCAGCCGCTGGTGTACACGGAGTGAATTATCATAATGTTGCTGACCGACCAGTAGTCACAAACTCAATTTTTATAAATACTTAATCAAAGCTAAATGAAGGAACGATTCACCAATGTAAGGTTTGCTATTTTCAAAGTTGCTGACTTCAAATGACTTTAAGTATGAATTGAATATTGAGCTTCAGTTTAACCCCCCGCGGTCAGCGTGTTAAAAAAGGTGTACCATCGGCAAAATCTGAGTTGGTACGAACAAAAAGCATAGATTTCAGTGTTGTTTATTGCATGCATTGAGTATAAACAAGTCAAGGAACAGTATCAGAAGGTTGAACGTTTGAATGACATTTGAGAACGTTTTACATGAATGACATTTTGCTCGCTGATGCGTAATTTTCGAGTTTTTCAACTTTGAAGTTATAGGGACGTCGTATTTAAAAGTGAAGAAACGGACATGTAAATATGCTGTAATACGGTATTGACGTGATGATAGGTTAGATTAGGTTAGGTAACGTTAGGTTAAGTGAAAAACTAACCTAAACTAACCTAAATGAACCTAAAATAACTTAACTTAGCTATACCGTCACTGATCGTTCCCGCCAAAAAACTGAGCGTGTTCCAACAATGCAGGTACGACGCAGCCGACTATATAATGTTATTCTTACCTGAGCGTAATTCATGTCATAGCTCGAAAATTACGTATCAGCGAAGAAAATATCGTTCATGTAAAACGTTCTTAAATGTGCTCCTTTAGTGGTTCTTGGGAACCAAATTTGTAAATTCCGTGAGCGAATTAAAGTAAAATTGACCGACTTCCTATTCAAAACTCATTTCCAAACTTTTTTAGTTGCCCATTTCGTAGTTATTTGAATTAGATTAATAGAAAAATTTCGCGGTACTGTACACTTCAAGTTACTAAGTTTGGCTTATGTTTACCACCGGACAATAATCGATTTTCCAATTTCTATTGCTTGTATAATAGTAATGAGATCGAAATGAGAAAATTTTTTCTATGCACAATCTGTCGTAAATTAGTATTTAACGAGTTATAGCGGTATTTTAGTTTTCGTTTTTCATGGCTGGAATGAACGTAACGTTCGGTTGGGTAGGTTAGCTCAGGTAATCTTATTTAAAGAATTGTACTCACCTGGAAATGCAATAGCTTCATCATTCTTTTCTATGAATTTTTCGATTGTTTTAAAATAATTCGATAACGCGTATGAAAAGTGCACAGCAGGGCAGCCATGACGTCACTGGCGGCATTTGAATTGTTTGCAGTTTTATATTGTTATGACTCATTAAATACTCATTTTCGACGGAAGTCGCATGGAAGAAAAGTTGTTTATTTCGATCTAATTACCATTAAACAAGCAACAAAAAGAAAAAATCGATTATTTAAGCAAATTCGTACCATGGAAAACGAAAATTAACATGCCGCCACAACTCGTTAAATACTCAGTTACGACGGAAAGTGCAGAGATGAAAAGTTGTTTATTTTCATCTCATTACCAAATTAATAGCAACATATATATGAAAATCGATCGTAAACATTTACCCTAATTTTATAACCAACCCTGGCAACGGTGCTGGTCATGCTCTACAGTGATTTAGCGTTAACATTTAGGACAGCAGAAAGGGACTCTTGACACGTCAACCGCCAGGGGTTTAACTAAAGTTTAGTATTCAACTCAATTTTATCGTCAACGGTAGTAAACAATTTTAAAAATTTCAAACCTTAACTGGATCGTTCCGTCATAGTAGATTAAGTCTTTATGAAAATTGAGTTTGTGGCCAATGGTCGGTCAGAAGCATTATGAAAATTACCTCTGTGCACCTCTGTTTAAATGGACCTACTACCATCACATACATAGTTAGCAGACACGATGACCAATTTTTTGTACTAAGAATCTGACGGGAAAAGGACAAATTATTGTACATAAAAATACTCCAAAATAGATAAAATGATTTGTGAATAAATAAAATACGCTGTGTTGGCGCAGAATATTAGTATCTTTAAAGATTTACTTTTGTGTTACAATGTTGACCGGAGTATGCTATATCTATTGAAAACAACCCTTCGTACATTTGTCGGGTGTAGCACTTCATGAAGAAAATGCTAAAATTCTAAGATTTCCATAATTTTATTAGTTGAACAGTCATAGTATGAACTGGAACACTTTCGCAAGGTCGAAAAATTGGAAATGTCATAATATACTTTGTGTTTTTATAAATTGTTGCTACCTGATTAAAAGTTAGCAATAAATAATTAAAGTTTTGTTAGAGAAAACTATTTATATGAAAGGGCCGACAACGGTATTTCAACATAAGAACTTTCTTCCAAATGAGGAAATATTTCTGGTCCATGGTCGAATAGGTTTACTGTATTTCTTCTCGAAGGTCATAGAATTTCTTTGACTGATAAATTGGTCGGTGCAACTCTTCGACTGAAAAATAATTCGGTTCATTCCTGGAGAAATTTGTTACTTTCATATTTTAAAATGAGTTGTAAGCCAGAAAATTTGTTTTGAGAACTCGACGCAAAAAGTTTAAAAATTATTACGTCACTGATGTCAAGTCGCGCGTCATTTTAATCTTCATCAAACAACCGAGGCAATTAAAAGAATTAGCCAAAAAGGGATCAATGATGATCTCAATTAGGCTTTGGATATTTTAGGGCTATCTTTAAAGATATTTCGAGACACCGGCGACACAACAATGAGTCCTGCAAAATCCGATTAATCAAGTTCACCAGTTACTCTTTTGACACTTAGAAATTATTGCTAACCATTGTGGATAACCGATTGTTAATGAATTTCAATTGTTCATCGAAAAATGCATTGTGCGCTATTCATCTGTCAGTACTGCTGCTCATATTCTTTCAGCTCAGAAATGCACGACTCGCTTCAGAGTTGACTTTTACCTGCAATCGAATTTAAAAGGAAATATATTCTCAGTTATGCGACATTTGAACGATAGTTGCAAAGAATGAGAAGACATAACTAGGTAAATTATTTATCAGAAAAAATATGGTGAAATAAGGAAGGGGGAAGAAATGCGAGCTGTTGGCCATTACCGCTTCTGCCTCAAAGGCCGCGAGTGATAGCAGAAGTTTGTGCCCTCAACGACAGACTCGGTTGGGTGCGTCCCACTCGAAGGTCTCGGCAATTTGCGCGGCTGCTGACCAACTTTTGCATCCTTCCACATGGAACTTTCGCACATCATAAGTGCGATGCCGGACAAGTAGCTCTCGCGAGTAGCTTAGTCTTTTCTGGGAGAAAGCGTAGTTTTGAAAGTTTATGAGCTAAAGTGGTAGTATAGTTTTCAAAGCTCTGACTTTTTTCCATGATAATGCATCTGCAGGGAACAATTCTGGGCAACCATTTTGCTTGAAATAATTTCGGATATGACCTCTAATTGATGAATTCATTCCTTCGTCTAAAAAATTGAAGGAATATAACGGCATAAAGGCAACTTTCCTCTGTTGGAAAATGTATTTATTCCTCTCGACGTATTAACTATTAACTACAATTAGCTTTTCCCTAAATCATTAAGTGAACTCTTTTAGGAAGTTATATGTGAACATTGGGTTAAATTCATTGATGTCTAGCTAACCCTCCATTTTCACTAGCTGGAACTACTGCTGATTTTTTAAAATGAGAAGTTGCAAGATGTATCATCGATCAATGTCTTTTGGTCAAATTTTACCTGCTCTGTATAATATTAAGCCACCAACCACCTTCGACTTACAACGTAGAGAAAGTTAAACTTGAAATAGGTACATCCGGTTTTCAAGAAGACTATAGTCTATGCAAGCAAAATGCCCTAATCTTCAGACTGATACACTGTTCGGAGAATTCCAATTGGTTATGAACGTGCATTACTAGACTCCCACTTATCACCATTATCTTGTCATGCGTAAAGAAAGAGTAATAGAATACGAAGATCACATTACATTTTCTCGCCGGGTAGAGCGTGCTTTCCTCACAAATAGAAAGTGGCGATAATGAGACCATAATGGCCACTGTTTGCCCTCGCGAAAAGTATCAAAGGTTTTAAGGCTTCTTCTCATTTAGCAGCGCCGCTCACTGGAAACAAGACGCGCACCAAAGAGAAATTCCCTTGAAAATGAATTCCTAACGAACGGAGTCTATTCGTTAGCCGAGATCGTCAATTAGTGCCGCCTTTCCACATCCTATTGTGGAGCGACCACCCAAATTAATTAAAGGTTTTTCTCATTCTAGAAACGGTGCACACGCATCGAGGCATGTTATCTATTTTATTAGCTTGAGCTGTCTCTGCCTAGCAGTTAATTTGTGGACTGTAGTAAAACGCTGTGGCTGAGATGAAATGTTCATGTGATCAGTGTCAAATCGAAATGCTGGTAGCAATGTTGCTCAGGCGAAATCTTGGGGCAATTTTCGCAAAATTGAACTGGTTGTGTAAATCTCGTATATTTTATATTGAACATAGCCAAAAAAGCTAAAATGTACTCGTACATAGAATTTGTTCAGCAGAAATTTAATATTTACGAATATAAATCAAATTGTGTGTTACTAAGAAACATTAGGAGACACGATGATCTTTTCGAAACTACCGTCGCTTCGTCGCCTCACGTAAATTCAAATTTTTGGTCATAACAGTACCAAATTAAGCATATTTTGAATGAGATGTGTACTCTGAACTGCAAAAAGGGAGCTGGGCAGATACAGTCTTGCTTCACTCGCTGCAAATTTATTAACTCTTTACGCCCAAGTGTGACGGATTCGTCTCACAAAATATTTAAGCTTCTTATGCACTAAATTGCATGCAGAGCTTCTAGCAAATGAATGTGGCGACTTAGGTACATGTTTTCTACAAGCAGAGCTCATCGTTGCGTCAGTTTTGCGCGCGATGCTTAAGTTACTAAACAAACTTTGAGTGTGGGTAACGTATTGTTTGCATCACCTCTACTCATTGTGGAATTAATTCAGAGCGAAAAATGAGCGTCAACAAAAGTTCCATCATGTTGCTTCTGTGAGGGAAATAAAAAGTCCCTCGCTCCCAAAACATCGTCAGCTTGTGAAATGAAAACCGAGGGTTAGGGTAACTTTGCAAGTTGTTTTGGATTTTTCAGCATGTATTTAAAGAAAAAGAGACAATGTGAATCTGTTGGAAAAGACTTTAGGATAAAAAGGAAAGTCCCAGCAACTACTTTTTGCGCAGTGCATGGAATATTCATCGAAAATTTCAATCCATTTTCACGCTGCATAAACTTCATTAACACATGAGGGCAGAGAGAGTAAGTGTTTTATTAAGTTTTTAAAACCTTGCACTCGTTGTCGCATTAACTTATAATCGGGATTTTACTCATTTGGAAAAGAGAAATGCGAATCAATTTTTAATGTAGCTTAAAGTAAAAAAATTAGAATAAAATTATGAGGCCACTGTGACTTTCTAAGTGACTCTATTTGTCATCATGATCATCTATTTCAGAACGCACACTTGCACATTTCAATCGTACAAATTCTGCTAACTTCGAGCCCAATGTGTTGAGATAAAAGAGCCCAATGTGACAGTCTGAGATGAAAGACTTCACCCGATAGGAGACACCGAGGAAAGGTTGGTACACAGACATTATAACTCTGCTACGTATACATGTCGTAGGGTAGAAAAGCAGCCTAGCTTTACTACCCCACGCACACATTTTCAAGAAAATCCCAATTTCGAAAACAGTAACTCAAGTTCCAATATCTTGGGCCTTATACCCAGTGGTAACCAGGTTACTGGTCGAACGAATTGAAAACATTTCTTTTTGCACTATCAATTAAAAATGTCAAAGCGACATGATGAATTTCAACAGAGAAAGCTACATAGAAAATTTCTATTCTAAAAATAAGCCGATTGCGTATTGTGGATACCATAATCAAGAGGGGGTCACACGGACGGAGGGACGGACGGACGAACATGGCTACTTTTATAATGGTGATTAGTAAATTTCTTACTGCGCTGATAATATCCCAAAGCAAGATTTGATATAAGAGGCAGCCACAAAGGCCGCCTGTCACATGAATGAAATATTCTACTCCTAGTGAACACGTCATTGTGAGAACCATCCCACATCGCCTACAGAAAGATTTGAAATTTCAACGTTGCGCTGGTCTCAGAAGGCTATGCTATCGAGGACCTGCCAACCGATTTCTGTGGGAAATGTTGGTGTCTAATAACAGAGTTGCGGTGGAAGGAGACGACCGTTGAGGAAAGGCCTTCAGGCTGGTCATGGGCGGCTCCCAAATCGTTCGTCGCCTCGGTGACGTGTCCAGAAATGCGTTTAAGACACTCAAACACAGTGTGGTTGAGACACTCAAACACAGTGTGGTTGAGACACTCAAACACAGTGCGGTTAAGACACTCAAACACAGTGTGGTTGAGACACTCAAACACAGTGGGGTTGAGACACTCAAACACAGTGTGGTTGAGACACTCAAGCACAGTGCGGTTAAGACACTCAAACACAGTGTGGTTGAGACACTCAAACACAGTGTGGTTGAGACACTCAAACACAGTGCGGTTGAGACACTCAAACACACTGCGGTTGAGACACTCAAACACAGTGCGGTTAAGACACTCAAACTCAGTGTGGTTGAGACACTCAAACACAGTGTGGTTGAGACACTCAAACACCGTGTGGTTGAGACACTCAAACACAGTGTGGTTGAGACACTCAAACACAGTGTGGTTGAGACACTCAAACACAGTGTGGTTGAGACACTCAAACACAGTGTGGTTGAGACACTCAAACACCAAGGTGATGTAAAGGTGCGTAATTCTTCTGCTGGCAACAAGAACAAGGCTTGTCTCAGTATATACTTAAGTGCTTTGTATATACTTTCTGACGCCCTTGCGTGCGTAGCCCTTTTATATTTCGACTCGGTCGAATGTTATAATTCACTAATGCACCCCCTTTTTTGAGAAGGGAGAAGGGGTGATGTTAAGTTGCTTGCGCTGCGAGAAGGTCAAGGTGTAGGAGTTTTTTTGGTGTACGCGACTCGTCAAAAATGAAGGAAATTGATAATTTCCTGAAAAAAATGTTTTAGAAGTGGAATAAAAACAAATGTATCCAACCCAACAGAACTCGGGACTAAATTCTTCTTAATCTTATGCACTGGTGAAACTCCTGTAAAAAATAGTCATTAAGCATCCTTGACAGCGCAACAGAGCGACAGACCAACTGAGTTTTAACATGGCTTTCCCATGATTTCCCATGCTAGTCTATGGCATTCCTATACTTTTCTAAGTCTCAACTGCTGATATTCTACGTATACAACCTAATTTAACCTACCAATACACGTGATATAAATTCGACTCTGAATCTGTTGGGTTAATACACCGAAAATTGTGGAGTTGATGAAGCTTGCATCACAGATACGCTCATCACCCATTGTAGGCTGGTGGGTGTGACACACGGACGGACGGACGCGGCTGTTATTATAGTATAGATGAGGACCTTTCTGTGTAACTTTTGAACGTCCATTGTATTTGCTCCTTATTAGTTTCTCAAGGTCAAACACTACATTTCATGAGATAACTTCCAGTGTAGCCTTCAAGTAGCTCAGGATGCGCTCCAGGCCCCCGAGTGCCCCAACAACACCGCACATGGCGCTGGCGAGACGGAGAAGTTCAGATTGAAACGCCGAGTTGGAAGAGTCGCTGTCATCGTTCTCTGTAAATTTGTTTCAGCTGAAGTTGTCTCTCGAGAGTCAAGGTCGTTGCATTTACATAATGCCCTCGCGCCTCTGGGGGGGCATTCAAAAAAGGAAATCTTCAGTTCTTTGAATTGATGACCCTCGCCACGGCTTTAGAATGAGGGGTCTATAAATAGCGAGGGGAAAGAGGTCACGCATGAGGAGAAATGAATAAGAAAACGTCTGAAAAATATCATCGCATGAGAATTTAGATTTTTTGTCACTTGCGCTTGCTGAAATATGCTGTTCTTTTATCGTCAGGCGTGTCAACGCTGAATAGTGTAGCAAATGTCTTTAGCAACAAATCATGAGAAAGATGGGCATTTTTCTACGTATAAAGAATATAAAGGTAAAACAACTGTCTTTAACAACAAACCTTGAGAAAGACGCTTGTTTTCACGTAACTGCCTAGTATAAGAAAGCGTTGGGACGAGTTCTTCCAAAATTCTCAAGATTTTCATCCAGTACAGATAAATAGATATAAAACAACAAGTCTTCAATTTGTCGACTCCACCAAAGTCAAGACATTTTTTTCAGGATGAACATCGAATCATAGATCGATCAGAAACAAGTTTCTTCTGTAAAAGCTTTGTGATGCAGTTCTGAAAGTATTTTAATAAATGATAATTAATGACTGCTGTCTTTTAAAAGAATTAACCTCGAATATTGAATAAAGAGTGCTAAATTCATGTAAGGTTTATGAGGGGACAGCACGTTACAGGGGGTCAGTGACTGATGTAATATTTCATTGTCCTAATATTATAGAAATAAATATAGCAGTTCTTGTATTAGTGTGGCTTTTAAAAAATGTTGAAAAATTGAAAATTATTTTCATTACCACGGATAGGACTGAAACATCCATTGCACTGCAAAATTTCCTCGAGGATTGCATATTTTCAGGGTGAAGAAAATAAAAACACGATTCCTTGGCGTAGAATCTCGTTAATTCAAAAGTAATGGCAGCGAGTTACCCACAGTGTAATGAAGTTGGATGCTTGTGATAATATAATTACGTAATATTTGTCATACCACGTGCTGCATTTTGAAATGCCTAAATTATTGCAAAACGCCCTAAAGGTTACCCCCCGTCGAGCAATTACCCTCATTGTGCACCTGCGTGCGTGGGGAATCGTGAGGAGGTGTTCTTTCCCATGAGGAAGAAACACAAGGCTACATGTAGAGTCTTGACGACTTAGGTACATGCTATTGCCAAGCAGAGTTCATTATTGCTCCAGTTTTGAGTGCGATACTTAAGTTGCATGAAAAACTTCGCATGTGTGCGACGTATAGTTTGCAGCACTACTCCTGACTGTGCAGCAAATTTCGAGCGTAAAGAGTCAAGTTCTCGGGCGTATCACATGAAAAGTGAGATCTTTCAACCACTGCGCTAAGGTGACCACAAAAATAGCAATACAGTTCACTTCCAGGAGCATACATATGCATCACTCGTGGTAATCGTAGGCCCCAGAAATGTTCAAATTTCCAGTAACTTCAAGTGAGATAAATAATTCGGCTAAGTTAAGAAGTTCTCAGGAAAATATGTAACTCGATATGCTACGCGTACAAGCCTCGCATTTGCTTTTAAGTAAATTTGGTGACCAATTTCCTCGAGTTTGAGACTCCAATGCTGGCGGCAGAATCTACTGTGTGTTTGAGTGCAATCACGCACCTTGCACTTTACTCAATGTTACCTAACTTGCTCAAAAATGATCTTGTTCAACACAATCGAAAGACATCGAAAAGCATCCTTCATCTTTCAATGCTCATTTTTATTAGGTTACACCACCTAAAAGTCAATGTCCACGTAATCAATAACCAAGATGGAAAGCTTACGGAAAGGCTGAGAATTTAAGTTTATTAGCAAATACTTTCTCGTATGGGTAACCAATACCTGTTTATTTTACGTTCTGATTCAAATGAGTTCACGCTCTTGTTTTATGTATTTATGGTACGGGGGAAAGTCTAAGCTTCCCGTGCCAATTTCCGTTCTGTGGTGGTAACTCATTTACTTTCATGATCAATTTCACGTTCTAGAATAATTGCTTGTAAATATTTCCACGGAACGAATTGCCTTTGAATAAACTTGCCACTGAATATGTTCATGGGCTTACCTAGAATTTCCGCAGGGTTGCGTATGAAAGTTTTATGCAATATCTAACCAGTGTCTTTAGTTTTGCCTGATGCAAACGATGATCAGGAATTCTTTAGTCTAAAATTTTTTAAAACTTCCAAAAGTATGATGCTTTGATTGTTTTTACATAAGTATACCTATATTTGTAAAATAAACATCGAATCAGGAATAAGTTTATCCAGACTAAGTTTGTAATTAAGAAAATGTGCATCGACGATTTACAAATTACCGTTCAATCACTTTACCATGAGGGCAGAATTTCCTGTTTTATTTGAATATGGTCATTAATTAGTGTCGCAACAGGGCCATTCACGCGATGAATTCACAACTTAATCGTGGTGATGTTCTTACCGGAATGTCAAAAAACTACTGCGTACAAATGTGTTTGCTTCCACTTCCTAATTTACAATTGGTTTTAAGCGAATGTGGTTAAATTATGTTGCAGTAATTGTGAAACTATGTTGGAGTGACCGTCACTCAATATAAGTACACAGACACTCCAGCATAAGTAAACGGACACCCCAACATAAGTAAACAGACACTCCAAGATAAGCACACAGACACTCCAAAATAAGTTCACAGACACTCCAAGATAACAAACATCGGCATCTACGGATGCTGTGTTTCCAATTCAAGCATGATACATATCACCTTGTATATTGGTTTTTCAAATGACTTATAACTAGCACCAGGACGCCATGACGCTTTCCCCAGGTCAAGACCGGTACCCATTTCATACACCTGGGTAGAGGCACACAGACACTCCAATACCAGCACACAGACACTCCAATACCAGTACACAGACACTCCAATACCAGCACACAGACACTCCAATAATAGTACACAGACACTCCAATACCAGCACACAGACACTCCAATACCACCACACAGACACTCCAATACCAGCACACAGACACTCCAATACCAGTACACAGACACTCCAATGCCAGCACACAGACACTCCAATACCAGCACACAGACACTCCAATACCAACACTCCAATACCAGCACACAGACACTTCAATACCAGCACACAGACACTCCAATACCAGTACACAGACACTCGAGCAGAACAGACCGTTCCTACCTCACCCTCCCCGCACACACCTGCCCTTAATTAGACGGAACACCTGCGGCCCCAAGTACGCCTGCCTTTGTTTACGGGCGGAACATATTAGTGGAAATCGAAAGAGCTCCTTTGCCTAAATTAAATCATTTTAATGAATAAATTAAACAGCCTTGATGACTGCCACCCGGGTTGGTGACACGAAATTGAACAATTTTTAGATTAATTTCGATTTTAATTAGAATTTTTTTCATTAATGTTTATCATTTCGTAGTTGAGGTTCTTTTGCTGTGATGAATTGTATTAAATGGTATCAAATGATTTGGAATGATGTTATGTCGTGCGCCCATTCAAAAATGATACAGGACGATGAAGAAGGTATTTATTGAGACTCGATTGTACTGAACGATGTAGGATGATTTTAGATAATTACAAGCAATTGGATGATTTTCTATAATAATTTTTGAATTTGATGAAATCGGATGCTGTTGCTCATGATGCCAAATCCCACTGAAAGCCAAGCATCACATCACAATGAGAAAGCATCAAATTGATCAGCCTAATCAGCAGAAGAACATGTGCTGCCAGCTTCACCGCTACAGCGACGTAAATTATTGGAAAGTTTGGCCAAAGTTTCCATAGCTTAAGCTAGAAAAATAATTGCTTTAGTTGTGATCAACATTTTTACCGCTTGCTCAAAATTTCATGTGCCTTTTACCGTAGCTGACGCAGGAAAGTTAGTAATGTATTTTAAATTCAAGGTCTCCAGTAAATCCCTTCAATATTTGTTAAAAATTAGAAATAACGATGTACACACGAGCTTTCTTCCCACAATAACGAGCTCGTTTAAAAATGTAAACAAAATTGTCCCATCGGTGAACTAAAAATGAAAATTTTTGACAAATTTTCCACAATTTTGAGGCCGAAAATGTAGCACGTAGGCCTCATGGAAATTGTTTTGAATTGGATTCTCTGACCACCTCAATACGTGTGGACCAACTCCTACATGTCTGCGTGCATCGATTTCGAAAACACGATCTAATCTTCAAATTACTTGTGTTAAAAATATTTTTGCAAAGAAAAATATCAAGTTTTCAAAACTAAATTTCCAAAATATCAAGTTTCCAAAACCAAATTTCCAAAATCTCAAGTTTCCGAAGTCAAGTATCCGAAATCAAATTTCCAAAACCAAGTTTCCAAATACCAAGTTTACAAAATACTATATTTCTAAAATACCAGATTTCCCGAACAGAGCTTCCAAAACCAAGCTTTCAAAACACTCAGATACTAAATTTCCATCGATTCACATCATCCAAAACTTGCAGAAATGGGAAACGGTGACCAATAATTCCGAAGTTTTGCTTCATCAACTCTGGAAGGACGAGAAGTACTTGAATCTTTCGTGTAGAACGTGTTCTTTTCTAGCAATCTGTCTAGAGATCAACTGAAGAGATCGCTGTTTGTGCACAGGTCCTGGAACGGTGGAGTTCACTACAGACTTCTCTAAACAAAGCCTTGATCTTGTGTTGCGGGATGCAATCTCCCTAATGCGGCCAAACGATTAAACTGCAAAAGGCATCCTGATACTTTCTTTAGAGTTTAGAAGTTAGGCAGGAATTGGAATTAGGGACCGAGTTAGACATACTGCAGCGTTTAGCGTGGCTTAAAACTTTTCTGACTTACTGTAAGGGCAGATGTTCCAGAAAACCTTTTATTCGCAATTACCTTCTACTATGGGGATATCCATCTTAGCTTTTTGCCCGCTCACTTGAATGTTTTCTTTTTAAAAGTTTCACAGACATTGTTCGCTCGCACAAACTTGAATTTACTTCTATAATAGAAGCTTATAAAATGGTCTTATGGTAAAATGTATTTCCTGTAGTATAGAGTTTTCATTATGAATGTTATCCCGTTGAAATCAAAACTTCTTTGAAGGCCAGGAATCTGATAAATGCGAAACGATTTTCAAGTTGTCAAGAAGTAAAAAAAGGTGAAAGTTTAAAATTTCACAGTTGCGTATCTATGGCTTGGTTGTATGCAATTTGTGGCGCACAATTCACACATACATAAAATGGTAAAAATGTTTTGTCTGACACCATCGCTTTAATTTTAGTGATGCAAATGAGTATATTACATTTCCAGTGGTCTGATGAATGAAAAATTCAAAGTGCTTCTGAACAAAAACAATTGTAAATGACATTAATGGAAGTGGGGAAAAATTACTCATCAAAATTCAGCTGCTCCATAAAAAGGGAAGTTTGAGGATACTAATTTTCAAAGTTGAACTTAGCTGCTCTATTAATGTCCTTTTTCCAAATCTCTATGAAAGGGCTCACAAGAATGGAATGAATCTTGTTAAAAATTTTGTATCATGTTGGAAATTTTTAACTTTCTTTCCAGTTCTTTTAAGTCACTCGACGTAATTTCAAGTTTAAAAGCTTCAAGTCTCAGTTCCCTTGTCATGTCTTTATACTGTTACACCGGCAAATGATAATGAAGCAGAAAGCAGTACTACTGGTGCACTCCTATTTACTGTCTCAATCAAACACTAAATCACAAAACATAGTAAACAAATGCGTGTTAGTGGTTCGGTTTCATGGGATCATCCAATTTTTAATGAAAGTAGCATGAGATTAGGAAGGATTTTGATGAAAATGGCAAGAGATTAAAAAGGACTTTTTTGAAAATGGCACAGGAGTAGAAAGGTGTTAGCGGTTTGGTTTTACCATTTTTTTTGGTCCTATTGACACACTTTCTTGATATAAATAACTGAGGATAGAGGGAGCATCTAGTGGAGGAAGACTCTAGTAGGGGAAGCATCTAGAATCTAGTGGAGGAAGCAACTATGAGCACCGAAGCAATGTGCGGACAAAAAATGCGCTGAGATGGTATTGGAACTACTCTTTGCTTCGTCTCCACTAGGAGACTCCGAATGGCAGCAGAAAGATGGTGTACAACACAAGAGTAGCTCAGCTCAACACGACGACTACGTTTGCACATTTGCACATTAGGTTACGAAAAGCATAATTGAAAAAATGACTTTAGAACTCGAATACATATTTTTCCTTTCTTAGAAGCGTGAAAAATGTAATTGCACAATATCACTTTACATCGCGCGTTAAAATCTATTTTCAAAAAGGAAGTAAAATAGTTGAAATACGCTACATTTGTGCCGGTAAGTGAATGAGCAACATGTCTGGTGGCACACACATATACCACTACGTAGTCAACGAGTTAACACTTCGATTGCAATATGAGCCACCGGTGTCCACGAAGGGGATTTTCATAATGCTGCTGATGGACCCGTGGTGATAAATTCAATTTTCAAAAATAATATATTTAACATAAGTGAAGGTATGATCCATTTAATGTTTTTTTTTTCATAATTATGTTTTACAATAGCCTTTGAATTTTAGTTGAATAGTGAACTTCAGTTTCACCTATTGCGGTGAAAGTGTTAAGGCACTGGGATTTAAGGTAACCTCGAAGCAAAACAAAAAACAGCGGCGGCGCCGAGGCTGCTGTAATATTTAGCCACGTAGTCGCGCTGGGACCCGAATTTATTTTTTCGTGGGCGTGCCAGCCAACCAGTGTTGTGGGAACAGGATTTGAATCTTTTGCATTTCTATCAGAATTTCGCAAAATCGTTGCATTTCCTCATGAATTTCCGAGAAAATACAAGTTGTAAATAAATATGTAGGGCCACTTCAGGTGCCGTAAATTAGATGAAAAAATCAAGAAATCATGCGAGAAAATAAAGGAAAAATATGCACGCGTGCTGCACGAGCAAATCTAAATTTCATGAACTAAGCACACCTGGAGTCGAAAGGCTGTATAAACCTAATTTGCTTAACACGATAAAAACAAAAAATGAACAACAATGACTTTACAATATTCCTCGAATGTTCATTCGGTTTGTGTACCCGGAATATTAATTTTGAGACATCTTTAGTTAAATTGATGAGCGTAAGAAAGGCAGTTTATGAAAATTTTTAGACACGCAAAAGTGTTGAAATTTAAAGTTGCCTCACAGAACGCCTCGCTGCAGCTCGCTAATGAGAACACGGTGTTCCTTTTTAGCTGTTACTGAGGGCATAAAATTTCATTTATACTTTTTGATTCCAATATCGTTACTCGAGATAAAAATAATTCAAAACATAAAATCGCAATGATAACTTTTTTGAGTCTGAAAAACGAAGTAACTTCACGTTAAATTCAGGCACGAAAAAATGAACAGATTGTCTCAAAAAAATGTACTCATCATTTCACTGACGACAACGCATGTATTTGTTGTTTTTGTTTCAGGTACAATTTAGCTTTCTTTCATGACTTTTCATTTCCCCAAATATAATGCTATTTTTTGGATTTACCTCATGAGACTTATATTTAAGTGAATGAGCGCCTACAAGAAAACAAAATACAAGAGCACTGGGTGCATTTTTGGCTACACTCTGTACGGAGCCCGGCGCGATGTTCACTACAATCTGGCAGCCTGGACGCACTGCCTGGACAAAGGACATCCGGGAACTTGTGCAGCTCTGCCCCAAGTTTTGCTGTCCATAACAAAGACGGCGCAGGGAACTGAGCAGAGCGGAGTTTCCAGCAGCATTCCCCTTTTCCCCGCGCAGTTGTGTGCCCTTGTGCAGGTTGAATGCGATGGAGTAGAGTTATGTTCAAAATTCAACTCAAAGTTAAATTCAGTTGTTGTGATCAATTTTGAAAAGAGTAAACATTACCTGGATAGTGCGTTCATTTACGCTTTGATTAACACTTTGACCATAATTGGCTAAACTGATGTTTAATGCTCATCTCAAATTTGAAGTCAGTCACAGTGCTCAATATTTAAAACAACATAAATTAACTGGATCGTGCATTCTTTTTATTTTTGAGTAAGCGTTTATGAAAATTGAGTTTGTGACTACTGGTCCATCAGCAGCATTGTGAAAATTCCCTCCGTGACCACCGGTGGCTCACGTCACAGTCAAAGTGTCACAGAATTCTTGCTGCGTTCCGGAAGAAAGTCTCATGATTTTTGTTATTTACGTGACGTTATTCAGTTAATCCTTGACCTATGCATTGTTTAATGCGAGCCTCACTTTGTACGCATAAAATTAGTTATATTTGTTCAACTCAATGAGTTCAATTTAAAAATAACTTGGGATATGTTTTTCCTCCATTAGTCAGGGTTCACATGAGATGATGTATAACCCGATGATGGTTGGCAGAGAAATGAAGTGAAACAATGCAAAGTCACTCTTCATACACAATAGATAGCAAGCATTGGACTTCGCAAAGTATAAAAAACTGTTTATTTTTGGGCCGGTAAAATTAATTGTACGTTTATTAGAATGTTCACAAAGTGTTTTATTGTTTAGATTATTTGCACAATAAAATGAAAATACTTTTTCCTAGTTACTAAACACCGACGTAATTAGATGCCCTCATCAGAAATAATGAAACAAACGATTGATCTATCAATTCATCCCAACGATGATGTTAATGAAATTTCACTTGTTCAGATGGGAAAATGTTTCTCAAGGGTTGCTCTGATTTTCTACCTTTTGCTGAAAGTTTCCGGACCGAATTCGTCACAGAGTTGGACGTGACTGCACAAATCGGCGTTTCACCGTCCGATTACGTTTTAGTTAATGAGTCAGTGTGCTTAGTTTTGTTCCATTGTGAGGTTGTTTTCAGTATGTGACTTGTGTTGCAAAACAGTTTGTCATGGCTCCTTTGCAAATTCTATAATAGCTAATAATACGCAATTGCTCGAAACGGTCTCGCATCAAACGTTTGAAAGTGATCTTACCTTTATCTCCATGGTCATAGGCACGGATGAAAGCTGATTTTATAGAAGTGAATCAAAAACAAAACAACAGCTGCAAAGTCCACGATCAACATGATCGAAAAAAAAACAGTAGGTCAGCAGTGCAATGAAAACCATACTCATCGAGTATTTTTGGCATCAAAGGCACTGTCCGAGTTGAGTTCATATTAGCTGGGACTGCCGCATACTCAGTTTTCTGTTGTGACGCTTTGGAGCGGCTGAAATAAACGTAAGTTGAAAAATTGACAAATTGTAGAAAGAACAAAAACTGGCTATTGTTGTATGGCAATACTCCTGCTCACGCTTCAATTCAAATACCGCAGTTTTCAATAAGAAAAATATGGCCGCTGTCCCACACCTGCCATGTTGAACAGGCTCTGTCATCTGGACTGTTTGCGGAAACGAATATTCAAATGAAATATCGCCATTTTAACTCTGTAGAAGACATTGGAAAAAATCGTAAGAGGTACTGCAAAGCCTTAATAAAATGGATGTATTTGTCACTTTATAGTCATGGAAAAGACTCTGGATGCGTTATGATGATTCGTAGAGGAATTATTTCGAAAGCGATGGGAGCCAAAGTTGACTAGATTAGCAGTAAAAAAAATAAAAATTAGACCTAACCCGTGAACTTTCTCATACCACCTCGTACTCATCATTTGATTTCACAAACATGAAATCAGAAAAACGGACAGAAATAGTTTTAAGGAAGCGCTGGAGATTCATGCAGTTAGCGATTCAGGGAACACACTCGGGTTGCTGTTGTGAGGCGGCTCTTGCGAAGCCTCTCAAGCCAATCTTGGCAGGCGCACAATTCGGGACCTGGAGGCCGCATTGAGTGCTCCACAACTCAGTGTTGCTGAGGGAATTTTGGCGGGGCTGGCCGCTGTGCGCTGGAACATTGCTGCCAGATCGGCCTTTCTCTGGCCAAAATCTTTAGGTGGAGGTTTATTTCAGACAAAGTGGTTTATGAGGTGGAGTTGTATTAAGTGGTATATTAGCCCATTCCTGCATCATTTAAAAGAGGGAGAATGAAAAACTTTTCAAATGAAAAGGGCACGAATACGAAGCATGAAGTATAGAGTAAAATACTTCCATTTACAGAGTAAAATATCGGTAAGAAAGTGATGGTTGAGTTACACAAAAATGACGTGGTGCACAAGATTAGTGATAAAGAATGGTGCTTGCTTTTGTAATTTAAATTGTACCAAATCCGTCTCCTGTTGGAAGAAAGGGTTAAATTAATTAGATGGAGGTATATTAGGGGGAGGTTTACTTCAAACAAAGTGAAGCCATTACGAGGACTCATGGGTCTAACCTTATTGATATACGCGACGCCGATTGCTCTATATCGCCACGTTTTACTTGGAAACGAACTTATGGATTTTGGCCCGAAAAAGGCCAGTTTGGCCTCCCTTTGCTCAAGACGTTCCTAGATGCCCTTTGGCACTTCGGGCCAATTGGGGGAATGTCTCAGTGTTCTCTACGGCAACAACGAAGGCTGTGAACAATGGGGAACTGCTACGTGTTTCGAAAGACAACTTTGGATTTCATAAAAGCATTTCGCGTATGGCGTCTACAATATAGAAGTTTGATTAAAAGTTTTAAATTATTGTCGCTAAATGAAACGATTTGCTCCGTACAGCAACTGACAAAATGTTTATTATATTTGATTAATGTTTAGATTTTTCTATCGTCCGGACGCACAGCAGACGGTACATGTGACCAGGCTCGTTGAGTTTGCATGTTTCGAACTCTATCAGGACAAGACACGAACAAAGTTCTGCTGTCCGTTCTTAACGTAGAAAATAAACTTTTTGAGGTAATTTTTGTCATCTATTGTTTTAAATAAAAACATGGCGTAGAAAAATTAGGCTCAAAATTTTCAAGACGCCGCAAATTTTTTATTCTGCCATAGATTATTTGAAAATAAGATCAAATTTTAAAATACCGTTATCTTGTTTCCTATCAGTTACATTCATGAAAACAGACCCCAAGAGAGATGCACTTAGCCTGAGTTTTTATCCGGAATGTGATATGGAAAATTGTGTATTACATCTCACCACACTTTTGTCTCAGACGCACTTTTAACTGATTTTAGAAAGAGCTCTTTATCAACTATTCATTTTGTGAACATGAATCGCCCTAGACAATTGTTGATAGACAAGCCTATGGTATCCAGTAACTCTAGTTTAAATCCCGGTCTCAACTAGAACAAGTCCTTGAACAATTCCTAAACTAGGCCTACGCACCTGATTAACTAATGGTCTTTAGTAATTCAGTTACGTGATTAATTAGCTCCCGGCTTCAAGTTCGTAAGTTTGATAGGATTAGACGAATCTACGTCCATGACAAATTATAAAACTTAACGAACACCAAAGCAACGTGTGAGAAGAAAACCAAAGGCCGAATTTCACATGGTACTGCTGGTAGAGTAAGTACAGTTATGCAAGCTCGGTCATCTAAATAGCTTACATTGCTGGCTTTATCCCTAAGACGACGTAATTTGATGTTTGAACATTCGGCCCTGATGAAATCGATCGACAGAACCCGATTTTACAAAATGCATTTCGACGTCACCGACGCCACAAAGTAATCCAGCCAGTACGAAACTACATGTTTGAAAAATTGTGCTGGTATTTCGTAACGTTCTTCAAATTCATTCTCATTCTGCGTTTTTTGGATAATTATTACTCTAGTTCTGAAATTAGTTATGCGAGTACTAGAGTTTGGGAGTAGCGCAAGTTGTCACTAGTGACATCACAATATCTGAGCTTTTCGGATAAGGTTTTTGTGTGAGATTTGTACACCCTGCATCACAGCGTCGATTAAAGCAGTGGGACCGATGATAGGTGTTTTAAAAGCCAAACTGCTTTTATTATTCTAATACGCGTCACAAATTAGAACTCATACTCATCAGTCGCTCTAGACGATATGGTACCGTACCTCGGTCCAGCAATGCCCAATTAACCCTTAAGTATTATAATTTTTACTTTCATTGGCGTCATTACAACCACTCTCATTAGACTGGCGCTGGCGTGAGGTTGTCACCGACATCAAAATAGGACAGAACTTCCACTCGGCAGTGAACTTCACAAAACACATAAGGGCGTAAATTCGGCTGCAAATAAAATATATCAGCTATTTTATTGAGTGTACCATTAATAGCCCATGGGGTAGTTAAGCGTTTACGTATTAACCGTGGTGTTCCTATAATCTATTCTTTTTCAAAATATAAAGACGAGTTGTTTTGAGCATTAGGGCAGCTAACTAAACGAGCGAACTATGAATGAAAATAATGCATCTTTTTAATAAAATACTGAAAGTAATTTAGGGTTAAAAATTTGTCAAATGGATTTTGGAATTTCAAAACTAAGACTAAATAATTTCCCGTTCTCTACTATAAATCTTTTCCTCGAGCATAACTCAAGATGCGTAGAAAAGGTCTGTTTTTTTTCGAGTAAGTTAAATTCATTCTCCCAACAAGAGATGATGCTATCATTTTCCCATTTACTCTATTCAACGCGGACATTCATTTTCGCACAGCTGTTCATTCGAAAATTTTTCATGAGAGCTTTACACTTGCTGAAGCTAGGATGTACAAGGTGACTGACACCTTGTTGAATAAACTCTGACATAATGTTGGGAACGTTGAAATAAACACATTTTAATCGACAACCATGAGGTCGAAAGGCTTCGCAGTAGAGTTACACTGACTAGAAATTTGAAACGTATTGGAGAAAAATTCGTACTGTGAGAGAGTGGCAATGAAGTGAAATGCAAAAGCTATGAACGTATTTTTACTATGCACAGAAGAAACTGAATAACCACTTTCATTATGATGACCACATGCAAGCGATTTTTTAAATTTGGTGAGGTATTTACAAAAGATGTTCAACATGTTGCGATGCAGGCGTTCAACGCCATTACTATGATTGCTGGATCGATCGATCGAAGACGCGAGGAGTTTCACGAATCCTTATGAATCATAATGTTTAAAGCTGTTATTTTCTTTCTCGTTTTCAAAGTAAAATATGCTTTCTTAAGTTCTATATTTCATTTCCTAGTCACTCGCGAAGGTGAATTTTTCTCCAATATGTTCCAAATTTCAAGTCCATAGAACTCTTTAACGAAGCATTTTCGACCGCACGGTTATTGAGCAAAAAGTGTTTTTTTCAATTGTCCTAACCTTGTGTTCGCTGGGAGATTGACGCAACTGGGTCGTTTTATCCCTGCTGGGAAGTAGCACGCAGCGCTGTTGTTTCATCCCCCGCTGGGAGGTAGAACGCACAGGGACGGTTCTGTTCTTTAACAAAGTGCTCTCGGCGATGTACCTCATTGAAAATAAATTATTCCTTGTGTGGTAAACAGTAGATGTGGAGCCACAGTTTCTTTTATCTTACAAATGTTCTTAAGTACATATTTCTTGGTTATGCATTTTTAATTGGGTTTGTTTTTCGATAAAATATGCATTATTATACGTAAAAGATAATGTCATAATTTGATTGTGTGAAAACCTAAACAATGTAAAATTTAAAAAGTTCGCGACAAATTTGTCCAATTTTTTGACCTTCAAAATTTCTTATAAATAAAACAGTACATCATAATGAAAGTCTTACCGAACGTATGAATATAAAGATGACATTTCCCAGCATATAAATACCATATTATCATTTCGGGACAGCTTCCCAGCAAAATTATTTCAACTGTAGCCTGAGTGCTGTGATGTTCATTTCATCCAAAGCTTACCGTTGCTCTCGCTACTGAAAGTTACAAAAATGATGGTACTAAGTTTTTCTGGTTTTGGTAAAGGGTGACACAAAAAGAACGCATGCATCTTGAACTGGGGTACTATTTAGCATGGATTTAAAGGAACGTGGAATCTTTACACAAAGAGCGTAGAAACAGTAAGTTCAGAAAGAGGTTCATGAAACAAGATAAAAGTTGAAGAAGAAAGTAGCAGGTGCTGAAAAAAACAGGACAGCCTGAACTGAAAAAAGATGTTCCGTAAAAATCCATACGTTCTTTTTGCGCCACCCTGTATTCACATGACACTGAAACTCCGCAGAAGAACATGAGTTGATATTTTACCCTCCACATTTTCTTAGCGGTTTTAGTTTCAGTAATTCTTTTGCGAGTTCAAGCAGAATTTGATGGCTTAAAGCGAACGGTTTAATTAAGTTTAAATTCTATTTCAAACAACTGTATAAGAATTTAAATGCCGAAGCCCGTTAGCTTCATACCTAGACCTGTAAATAAAGATATCATCAATAGGTCCATAGTGAGGCTTGAATAAATAGCTTTATAAGAAGGTTTCAAAACATCAACTTCGTAATTAAGTAAAAAACCACAATTCACGTTAAAACCTTCAGCTTATCAGGGTGAGTTCGAATAAATTTACCTGGAAAAGCTTAGCGTTGCACCTAAATTGAAATTGTACGTATGTAGATGGAATCTCGCTCAGAAAACATGAATAGCTAAAAAATAAAAAAAGAGCTGATTTTTTTGGCTGTAATCTCCAAAATGACTGCAGCTATTGGAATGTTTTTGCGTTTCCTCGCGCAACTGAAAAGAACTTCGTCTGTTGAGATAAGGGTCATTTAAGAAATCCGGTGACTTCGTTGCGCGCGTAACATTATGTAGCATTGGAAATTAATTGTACCAGCTTGTATGTAAACATAAAGTTTTTGATATTAGCTACGCCATCATGTCAACGACTTAAAGGTGAGTTTTCGCGTATTATTATGAATATTTATGCATTTAAATATTTGTAAATCTGTAAATATTTGTGTGTGCTGTTCTATTTTCTTTACCGTCAGGGTTAGAGTTGGTATTCTCTATTTGTAAGCGAATGGAAAAGTAAATTTGGTTTTTATTGTCAAGATTGAAACACTTATTTACCATCCAGTATATCAATACAATTATAACAATCTTATCGAACAATAATGGGCTCAATTTCGGCTATTATTAGGGATTGACCGTACATTAACTGTTGTATTTGAAAAGTAGAAAATGGTCCTAGAAATGTTGAAAAACTCGTTAACATAATCTACGTAAGTAACGTTTACTTTCATTTTTGCTATACCTAATTTGTTCTTAAGCCTACATACAAACAGTTTATATGAGCAGTTTTTCTATCGTGGCTAACTCTTCAAGTTTTTAAAATATTTATCAAAGTTTAAGATTTTTAAAAGAATGCTAAATTCATCGCATCAATAATTTTGAATAACCAGGAGGGAAATAAGAGAATAAAAGATGTTACCGAATCATACAATTGAGAATCTCGACCACTTTTTGACTGCGGCAGGAGAAGTGTGAGGAGACGAATCGTCGAGTGGTTGAAATATGTTCTTTTTACCATTGTTGTGTTGTAGCGATGGTCACTATCATCGTGTAACAAATATATTCTCTATTTACCATTGTTGTGTTGTTGGAATGGTCACTATCATCGTGTAACAGATATACTCTCTATTTACCATTGGGTGTGGGAGAAACAGTCTCAATTCACCGTTATTGTGTGGTAGAAATAGTCTCCAAAATCTTCATGCACACGAGTAATTTCATAATAGCGTAATGTTTCCCATCAACGTAATTTTACAAAAAATAAGAAACGTCTGTGACATACGCGAACTGCCATACAGATCTGATCAAACTTCAATATTGAGATTGAATTATATGTATTTGTCCGATTTTTTAAAACTCTTCTGCATCTGAATACAACCCTGCACTTTAGCTGTTGTCGAAGAGTCACTCATAACGTGTTGGGATTCAACGAAAATGTGGTTTCTTTTTCCATCCTTCCGCAGCGCTACCAGGCATTTACAACTGCTATACAGTATGTCCCATAAAACCCGAACCGAGTATTTATTTTCCCGTATCAGTTGTACCATCATAAGAATACCATAAGCATTTAATTTAAAGCAAAATTATACGGTATTACTGATTACTACTGATACGGGAAATAATTACTGGTATTACTGATACGGGTTCGGGTTTTTGTAGGACATACGGTACATGAAAACTCATCGACATTCTCTCATTGTTTAACGTTTTCACACGGTGTTGTTTCGAATTTGGCTTACAAATAACGTTGGGTAAAAGAAATCCGTCAAATGCAAGGGTTTCAGAATTGAGTTTCTAATGATATGGTTTAAAACAATATGCTTTCAAAAACGTGAAATTTTATGATAGATAATTTATTCAATACCTGGGACGTTTATTTATGTGTTTTATAAACAAAATTTACGTAGCAATTATTGATTACTTTGTCAGTGTTTCTGACTGATGTGGAGCAAGAATGTATTTTCTTTTGCAAATTTATAACTTTGTACATTTTGAAATGAGTATCTTTAAAACGTTTGTATTACCAGGAAAATATTAGAGTATCGTTTAAGTACGTGATAGTGCTAAATTTGACATGTGCAGAGAGTGCTGAGCAATATTAAAACTTCAGCAGATTGTCTGAAGATTAGATTGGATAAGTTGCACTAAGCCTCTCTAATCACAACAAAGGTGTTCAAAAGAGAGGAATGATGAAGGCACCATTTAGTGTGGAATCAAAGGGAACGTGAAATTTATGTACAAGGTGAGTTCCCACACAAGACCCTCTGCGCATAGAAACAGTAAGTTAGGAGATGAGTTTATCAAACTATATGCTAATTGAAGAAGCAAGTTATAGCCACTGGGAAACAGGGGAGCAGTGAACCCGAAGAAAATATAATCCTTAGCAAAACCAAATGAACTATTCTATTGCAGCAAAAAAAAAGCCTTGCCTAACCATCAACTCGGGACCTCACACATTTCCCGTTAATTCCCATAGACACAATATTAGTATCCTCCAAAAGGGAAGATTTTGCGGCCGAGACGCGTGTGGCAGCACACTTCTGCTTCCGACGGAGCTGCCCGACCGCCCACATTTTGCAGCACTTCGCCTCGAAGAAAAGGTCTCTTTTCTAAGCTTGTTATTCCCTTAGAATTCTTGCGCCCAAAGACAAAGACTGAATGTTTTAGGCATAATTTTCTGTCCGAAGTTTGGTAATGAGAAGACTGGGACTCTCCCACAGATTATTCTGAAATAAATTCTGTTTGGTCTCTAAGCACGAAAATGAATGAGCTCCTTGCAAGAATGAAGGATGGCTGGATTTTGTAAACTGTGCTAAAGTACTCCGAGTGGTCTGTTCGTTCTCAAAAAATACATTTATGTTTTTGGAAGGTACATTTTTCAAAGGCTTTGTTCCATTTTTGTTTCTGGCATTGTAAAACTAATTCAACTTTGAGATAGTAACCAGTAAAAATACACCTTTTTATTCCGTATTGGGGAAAAAATCATGGATTTAACGTAACATATCGGTATATAAGGAACGACATTTGATGAAGCACTTCTACTTGAATGGTAAATTCTATTACAAGAATTAAAAGAATTTCTTTATTGACGGAAGAGAGCATATGAAGTTACTCTGAAAGTCCTTTAGATGTTATTTTATCCAAGGAAAGTGTGTTGAAGGCGTTGATGACTCCGCTTGCGGCTGTGGATGCCTATTTCTGGATCAATTTGTGGAACATTGCACTCCATTTTGTCCATTTTGTGGTTTCGTCTTAGAAGGCGGGAGTTGAGTTGAGTGTTCTCGTGATGTAGCATTTGCATCTTTTGCCTCGCGTTTTTTGTATTTTGTGTCCTCTGGGTATTTGGGTTGCGTCCTTTGGGTATTTAGCATTTGCATCTTTTGCCTCGCGTATTTTTGTATTTTGTGTCCTTTGGGTATTTGGGTTGCGAATATCCTTATTTCCCATATTATGCTCTGTGTATTTCCACAGTTTTTACATTTTGCGCTGCGTTTTTACGTATTTCGCTTATCGTGAATTTTTGCATTGCGTATATCGTTTTTTTGCTTACTTTGCGTACCTGCGTTACGTGTTTCAGATGCAGTTGGAGTGGCGCTTTTTCACTAGAAGGATAGTAACGCGTCCTTACACTCGTAGTAATAGTTTTTTTGCTCTACAATCAATAAATCTATTCGCTTGCTTGGCGCTTTCATACGAGTTTATCATGCTAGGAGTCTGCATATAATCAAACAAGAAGATCTTTGTCTTTTTATGACATTTTTCTGCAGGCGTACTGTTCATCGATCAATAGTAACTACAAAAAGAGCATTAAAACAAAAAATTAGGCACAATCGATGTTCAAAAGATGAAAAGCAGGAATAAAACATTAAAAAAATAATATTTGTATTTATCGTCAAATTGTTATAGATTTTGAATTTGTCTCGCAGCAGGAAGTTACCACTGAAATAACTTTTGTTCTTTACATATGGTTACTATTTTTTCAGATAATCTAATGATTGGTGACGCCTGGAAACATTTGCTTTTAAAATAAGCACAATGACAGTGAAATTCCCTTTTGTTCACATGGTTAAAGTTCACTTTGGAAATTTTTTCATTATTAGTTTAGTACGATCTGTGTTGTCATTCCGGCGATTTTATTCAACATCAATTTAACATGATCAGTGTGGTCAGCCTGGTGCATTTGTTCATTAGTTTAATATGATATATGGTCACTCTGCTTCTTTTGTTCATCATCAGTTACAAATAACATCTAAAATATATTCCTACAATAAATGCCGACAAGAAGCAGAGTGCGCTCACCCAAGACGACGCTGCCGTTACGTTCACTGAACTCGAGGCTGGAAGCTAAATTTGGCGAGAAGGAGGCAGTCAGGCCAACTTGGTGATGGGAACATGAGTTGCGCCAAGTTGCTGTCAGTATTATTGTTGTTTGCGAAGTGGAAGTTTGCTGCTCGGCAGCCATGCAAACGCTCGCTGATGTCTTCAAACGACGTTGGTGCTCGGTAATGTTCTGTATCTGACAGCAGCCGCTTTCTATTTATATCCCAGTCTGACTTTTTCGCTGAAACATTTACGGTTTTAGCCGTCCCATGCAAAAGCCATACTTAGTCGGCTAAAATCATGCATCTTTTTTCGCTGAAACATTTATTGTTTAAGTCGCCCAATGCAGAAACTGGACTCAGGCGGCTAAAATCATGGATGCCCCGGTGAAAAAGTTGGACAAAGATTTAGCTCTGCAGTCTTATTTCTTGCGTGAAAATATCGCTTTGTTTAGGCGGGGTGTCGAGCATTAGTGAGGTCTCAAAGATCAGATAATTGCTATTGCGACAGTTAGGATGAGCGAGCAATCATGACTTATATGATTGGGAAGCTTACGAAGGTAACACCTAAGCAGTGATTGCTCACCTCATCCAAACTATCGCAGGAGCCTAGAGTTAGGATGAGGTGAGCAATCACTGCTTAGGTGCTACCCTCATAAGCACCCTTAGCCTTGGGTGAAGGTGAAGCTAGTGAGGGTGCCCGCTAGCTGACGTTGAAGTGAGGCGTTGTGGCAGCGTTGAGCAGCACAATTTGGCAACATTACTGTCACCGAAATTAGGATAGACGAATATATACAGCCTTCGTGGTGTGTTACAGTTCATTTTGCCCTTTTTTTGTCTGGGGGATTTTAGAACACTTTGTGTTTCATTTCTTGCGAGAAATATTTAAAAGCACATTCTCAGAAAACTTTTTAAAATTGAAACCCCAGTAACACGGACAATTTAGTTTGTTAATTTTACCATCGTTTTTAACTGCCTTCTAATAGTTTTTGGATGAGGGATTTATTTCAGCACTGGAGAGAAAGAGAACTGAGAGTCTTCTTATATGATGAAGAAGGAAATATGAGGCAAGTGAATTATTTCTAATTACACCCAACCTTTCCACTTGAAATTAAGTGCATCATTTGTAGACTACAATTGACGCAATTTCAGTGCATCTGCTGACAATTTTCACAATTTCATTGCATCAAAGGACGACAATTGACGCAATTTCAGCGCATCAGCACACGACAATTGGCGCAATTTCAATGCATCAGCAGACGACAATTGGTGCAATTTCAGTGCATCAGAAGGCGACTACTTGAGACTTTGCAGGCCAGGTGGCCGTATGTAACAACCAGCTCCATTTTCATGGTTTAGAAGACCGTTTGCATGAGTGATGTAGGGAGTAATTTATCTCCACACACTAAGGAAAGCCAAGGCTAAACGGTACAACATTTTAGGGGCAGGGATAGTCTAGCTCAAGCCTTGGTCTGAGGTTTGGGTGTGGCACCCCTACGTAGTGGAGGCAGACACAGTGGGAGAGGCAGACCCAGTGGGAGAGGTAGACCCAATGCGAGAGGCAGACCCAGTGGGAGAGGCAGACACAGGGGGAGAGGCAGACACAGTGGGAGAGGCAAACACAGTGGGAGAGGCAGACACAGAGGGAGAGGCAGACACAGTGGGA
>JACJUY010000662.1:64410-78837 GCA_014220935.1 Platorchestia sp. MABIK
GAGGCAGACACAGTGGGAGAGGCAGACACAGTGGGAGAGGCAGACCAAGAGAGAGAGGCAGGCAGTGGGAGGCCAAGAAGCCAGCACCATAAATGGTGTAATTGTTGTCATTTGTGTCGTAACGGAATAAAATAATTTCATCATTTATTATTAGTTTTCTATGCTAAAATTTTGTAAAAACTTTACGGCCTGCTTAAAGAACTGTCCAAGTTGCAAAGCTTTACAGAGATCGGTGCTTGATGCCACATCTTTAGAGGTCTATTTTGCTTTTCCCTTAACGAACTAATTTTTTGGGTAATGAACAAAGTATTACGGTATTTTCCCATAAATTAACACAAATGAAACTCAGTAAATGCGAAATTTGCATAGAAGCATTCGGAAAATAAGAACGACGTGAGCGATGTCTAATGTCCTACAGAAAGGACGGTGGTCGACAAAGACTGAAGTAGCGCTGCAGAGGCCGTTGTGCCGCTGCGTAGCCACGCCGTTTCCTTAGGAAATTCTACTCACTCTGTCGAGTAATTTCGCATGTATGACTTCTGTTTTATCATCAATGAACAGAAGAACGCTGTAACGATAGAGCACTACCACTGTTTGTGACGATGTGCAACACAAAGAGTGTGATTGTTCTATAGGAAAAGTGCAGACTAGAGAAGAGTTTAGTCAACGCAGAAAACGTGACGCATGGTGTATAAATCGAGCAAGTGAATAGCGCATGCTTGGGTATTGAAATTCGCTCAAGATTTGCCATGACGGTCGAGTAACCTTCAACATTGCCAGACTTCCCACTGGAGTGAGTTGAATTTATTCGCTTTGGTCCCCCACCACAAATATGTCAAAGGCAAAGCTGAGTTGAAACCTTCCGTGACTTCTGTCAATTTCTGATACTTCAGAGGGTAACTTCGCTATCAAATGAGTATAGTATGAATGTACCACCAAACCATTTGAAATATTTGAAAGTTGGTTTAAAAAAAAGTTTATTTCTTAGCAGATGTTGTAAGATATTCTGTGGAACTGCACTCCTTCCCAAGTACCACGCACACAACAAGTCTACACATTCTCAGAGGCAAGTACCACGCAAACAACAAGTCTACACATTCTCAGAGGCAAGTACCACGCACACAACAAGTCTACACATTCTCAGAGGCAAGTACCACGCACACAACAAGTCTACACATTCTCAGAGGCAAGTACCACGCACACAACATGTCTACACATTCTCAGAGGCAAGTACCACGCACACAACATGTCTACACATCCTCAGAGGCAAGTACCACGCGCCCAACATGTCTACACATTCTCAGAGGCAAGTACCACGCACACAACATGTCTAAACATTCTCAGAGGCAAGTACCACGCACACAACATGTCTGAACATTCTCAGAGGCAAGTACCACGCACACAATATGTCTACACATTCTCAGAGGCAAGTACCACGCACACAACATGTCTAAACATTCTCAGAGGCAAGTACCACGCACACAACATGTCTACACATTCCCAGAGGGAACGCAGCGTGCCCCGTTCCCTCCCAGCACACGAGGGCACGCAGCGTGCCACGTTCCCTCCCAGCACACGAGGGCACGCAGCGTGCCACGTTCCCTCCCAGCACACGAGGGCACGCAGAGTGCCACGTTCCCTCCCAGCACACGAGGGCACGCAGCGTGCGACGTACTCTCCCAACACACGAAGGCACGCATTGTGCGACGTTCCCTCCCCACACACGAAGGCACGCAGCGTGCCACGTACCCTCCCAGCACACGAGGGCACGCCACGATCGGACGCTCCGCCAATTACTGCCCTCGGGCGGCGCTGAAAATTGGCAGGTCATAAATCCCCCCAACGGGGCAGTAAAGCCGCGCCGTGACTGCCGGCCTTAAAATCCCACTGGATTTAGAAGTGCCTTCTTCATTATTTAGGCCTTGTGTTAATGAACTCTGTGAATTTTCTCGCTTTTAGTTAATGTAACCATTGGATGCATGTTCTGCCTTTAATTAATGTAACCATTGGATGAATGTTCTTGCCTTTAATTCATGTAACCATTGGATGCATGTTCTTGATTTTAGTTAATGTAACCATTGAATGAATGTTTTTGCTTTTCATAGCATTTGTGATGTTGACTCATTTTTCCAGAAAAGGTAGCAGTCTCCAAAACTATTTAACCTCACTTAAAATTTGTGAATTTTAAATGAATTTGTGTGCTAAAAAAATGTGAATAACATCCATTCCTATTGTTGGATTCACATGGTTCTCTTCACAAAGAATGCAACAAAAGAGATAGAGATGTAAATTTTACCATCGACTATGTTCTCCTGCATAGTTTTTGTACCACCTATTGCGCATACTTTGAAAAAATTAGAAGAGTATACTGTTTAATTAATGCATCGAGCTCATGAGGTTACTTGAATGGTTTTGACCAAAAAGTCCAACGATCTTTTCTTTCATATAAGCTTTGAGTACTCTGTGTAAAATTGACCAGTGCAGCTTTGGTTACGAGGAGAGAAGTGCATATGCACAGATAAAATGTTCCAGCCAAATATGGAGAAACATTTTCAATAAGCTACTAAGAGAGACATCGAAGAAAGAAATATGACTAAGAAAAACATTTAAGAGGAAAAGTCAAAGAAAGAAATACGACTGAGATAGGAATTCATCGGAGAAAGAAATAAGACTTAGAAAATATCGAGGCAAGAAGTATGACTAAGAAAGACACCGAAGAAAGAAATATGACTTAGAAAGATAAAGAAGAAAAGAATACGACTTAGACAAACATCAAATAAAGGGATGCAACTTAGAAAGACATCAAAGAAAGGAATATGCCTAAGAAAGGAATACATCGCAGCGAGGAGTGCGACCAAGATTGACCAGCTATGGCAGCGAACAACAGGCTTCATCTGCCGTATATCGGGGCATCGGTCAAGGCAGCAGATGCCGCTAGTTCTGAGGCCAGGATTTGATTGTTTCGATTTACAAGGAAATCTGAAATTCAGCGCAAGGCAGAGCTGCAGTTCGGTCCGACGGTAGGCATGTTAGTCGAAGTTACGGTCGCTCCAATGTAAAGGCTGTTGCGTTTGCCATGCAATTGAAACTCTACACATAGGACGGTATTCTTTATAAAGGACTGATTTTGATATTGAATTAGAAAATACGCTTAGTTTTGCTGAGTGTTGTTTACGAGGTGAGATTTTATTTGGACGTGCTAGATAATTTTCATGCATCGCGTACAGTTTGCATCGGAAAAATTCCTCACTAAGAAAATACACAGATTGTTGTTGGTTTGGTTTATTTCGTTTGTCTTTCTGTCCTAATTTCTGATTTGCAAACTGGATACTTGAGCAGTAGATAGTGAACGCAAATTTCAGTTTCTCGAATTGTTAATATTAATATTCGTTCAAAAACTACCTAATCACAAAAATAAAGAACTGCAAAAAAGAGTGTTGCCGCAGTTCATCAGAAAATAGTAGTCACACTTGAATTTAGCTTTCGTAAAAATATTGACGTCATTTTTTTCACGGGATGGCATTCTATTGAATGGATAAAAAGCCAGTTTAAGCCCAGGAAAACACCTTAAATTAGCGTGCTAAAATAATTTGAAAGGATTACGCTGACCTAAGAAAGGTTGCTAAACACAGACTTGTGTTCTTTGAACCTCACCTCGGCACTACATGCATCTCGTTGAACAGAAATCACGTCGCGTTTTTGACAATAGTGAGAAAACACTTACTTGTCGTTCATTATCAGTAAATTTAAATCCTTCTTTTTATTTGCCCTTTTTTTCTTGCAACAGACTTTACTCCGCATGAAAGTGTTGATGAGAAAATGATAATGGTAAACTTCATTACATATTTTTTCAGTCATTAAAAATTTTTACTCGCTCTGGGATCACAACGATTTAGAGTTTCGTAATAAAAGCGGTAATTGTATCTACATGTTTGCTTTTGTTTTTGTCTGGATTACTACACAACTTCAAAATTAGTTCATCAAATAAATTCTCAAGAGTTCATAAAGCTAATTCATCATCATTATGCCGTTCAGTAAAATAAATATCTGAATACTGAAGAAATATTTCATTTGAATTCTGAAGCAGCAGCGAACTGGCAAGTTTAAACTTTAATGGAAAAACATCTGTTGTTGTTGACCTCGTACGTCGATCACCAGATAGGACTTAGGGGTAAAAATTACACAGATTTAGAGCATTTCACCAACCCAAATTGTCGGCAAAACCACGCTTCCAGTACTTAAATATTTTCGTTAAAGGAACTTCGAGGCAACGAATATCAGAGGTTTATCCAATATTTTAACACGTTTCCAGTTCGTATATTTAAGCGTAAGCTTTGCAGCGAACGCATCCAGTTTTGTAACGTTGAAGGCACCATAGGCAGGCGCTGCTGCGTTTATTTTGAACTTGAAAGAATCTCGTCTCCCTCCGAAATGATGAATAGTCGATTGAATGCAGTTGTAGGAAGCTGCATGAAGGAGTTTTGCTAGAGGAAGACATGAAAAAACTCTCAGCGATTTGCACCAATCAATCTGGGGTCGAATTTTAAAAACTGCCCGAGGTATAACATTCATTATTTATTTTTTTATCCCATTAATTTTACGCAGATCGTAGTTGGCTTCTTGCCATATCTGTGCTAAAAAGTCGTTTCAAAACTAAATTGAATGAATACACTGCGGTTTGTTTTTGATATGTAACCACTTTTTCACTCGTGTGCCTTTTAGTGCTTCAATGAGGTACGTGTGTTGCAGAATGAAAAAAGAGAATTGAATATGCAGGCTGAAAATTGTGTATTTCCGCAGAGTCTTTTATTCGAATACTAAATTTTTACTATATTATTCGCGTGTAATACAGAATTAAATAAATATTCTAAACATTCGTATTTACTAGAAGTGCCCTTACCAATATTTGTTTCGATGTTTGCATATAGTTTAAAGTTTCTTGAGCGCACTCAATAGTTTTTCGATTTTTTTAATTGAAAAGCTATTTCGATGTCTGTGCGAGATCATAGCTCAAGCAGCGCAGGTAAATGATATAGGTACTAACTCACTAAAATTTAACAGCAATCTAACTATTTTGTTAAGCCTAACAAAATTGACTGAATTAGTTTAAAATAGATGTGTTGAACGAGAGTTATAGTTTAATGTTATAATTTTAATACTTGAATTAAATCCTAACTAGAATGCTCAAACAGAATTATTTATGAAATGTTCAAACTAAATTACACATTCAATTTCCACACCAATTCACATCTGAAATGTTTAGCTCCGTTGCGACTAAAGCTCTTAATTAAACTGTAACTGCTAATTCATTTGCATTATGACTGGAATATTTCACTAAAAATACATTAAATGATCAGCTGAATTATAACTGAAACGCTCGATAAAATGATAACTGGAATTTTCACCTAAATTATTACTGAAATATTTAATTAATTCAATTCTGAAATACTTAACTAAATTATGTTTGAAAGATCCAATTAATAATGGTATTAATATCCAACTAGCTTATAGGTGTAATTTTCTTTAAAACCATACCTGGATTGTCCAACTAAATCGTGAGTGTAAATTTTCAAGTAAATTTAAACTGATATGTTCAACTAAATTACAACTGAAATGTTAATCTGGATAAAAACTTTGGGTTTAAGCTATTTAGATTGACATTAAAAGTGTTAATCTAAATTCACAATTGTTTATTCTGAGTAACCTTAGCTATTAGCTATTTAGATTAAACTTAAAAAATGCTAATCTATTGACATTAAGAAATCTTAATCTATTGTATCAATTTCGAAAAACTGTTCATAAGTTAATATTCTCTGCTTCTAACACTTTAGGTGCGACGTGACATACCGGTGGTTACTATAGGGATTTTCTTAATGCTGTCGACCGACCAGCAGTCCCCGACTCAATTTAGAGAAATGCTTATTGAAACCTAAATTAAGGCACGATCTATTTCATGTCCGTTATTTTCAAAAATGATCTATAAAATTAACTTTAATTAAAATGGAAAATTGAACTTCAGCTTAACCTGCCGCACTTACCGTGTTAACTAATATGAATTAATAGTGAAAACTCCCATAATTATCACACCTGTTTAGTAGGCAACTTACCAGCACATAATAACATAGTATTGTTAATTATCGATGATTGTGGTTAAAATGTGGTTACTTAAATGTTTGTACTAAAATCCGTAGAGTTTATAGAAAAGAAGTACCTGTTGTTCAGTCCCTTTAGTCAACGTTGTACGGATGAGAGCCTTAAGCTTAGGTTTCGCGTTCATGGAATTATTATGAAAATTCAAAAAATATTTTTCACCTTCAAACACAGTTTTAAAAATGAAACGTGTTCCTAGGTCTGACAGTTAATTACGTTTGAAGTGAAGGATTTTACCGACCATCTTGCGAATATTTTTTTATTTCTACTCAGGAATATACTTGCTTTAGAAATTTGTGATCAGATCCATAGCATAGGTACATCATTTAGCCAAGTCAAGCTAACAAGATATTTAAATTTATCCCATCTTTTTCTTTACGTACACACTACATTTGATTTTATTATGGATCACAAGGTGGGTGAAACAAACGAAATTATGCAATAGTGAAACACTGTATATCCTAAATTAACAATGTATTGTACCCGTTCTATCAAACCTTCGTGATGACATGATTTGTTCGTTGCTATGTGGAATTTCGTGGTCTGCGTTCAGTAACTAATCAATAACTGAAAAGTTTCTAATGGATACATTAATTGAATAAGGTATTTCCTTCAGGGTAGGTAAAAGGTACCGTCATTTTTGACGGCACGAATGAGCCAAGAAATCATCGTTAGCGAAATATCTTCCTTACATAGTTACTTCAATGTAAGTACAAAACTCAGTAGAGTTTTGAGTGTTTCGAAGCAGCACATTGGCGGTTGTATCAAGTAAACTCCGCGAAACACAGTAGGAGTAAAAAACTTTGAGCAGAGAGCTGCTCGTACAGCAGTTTGTCTTACATGACTCGAGTCCTTTTCTTTCATTACTGTTACTTGGGCAGGTATCATTACTAAACAAATTCTCACCCTTGGATGGAGAACGCTGAATTTCACGAGTTACTTCCAACGCACCAAAACATGCAATGCGAGGTGACTAATTCGACAAAAGCTGAGGCTACGCCATGAAATCGGAGACAAGTCCAAGTGAACTTTATTGCCTTCCAATGAAAAAAACATCTCGTATTTTAACAGCAGGTATAAGTTCTAAAGCGAGCCGTAATAATCAACCTAGGTCCAAGCTGCAGTAATTGACGGTGAAGTTTTACTTAGCGATGGGTAAAACTTGTGAGCAAGCGCTGCATGAATAAAATAACGGCTTTCATTTATCGAATGGTGTTTTTCAGATCTTTTCCTCTCAGAACACGTGAAGGACATAGCGCTGACGCAGTCGTATGACTACATCTCTGTTGCTGCTGGCGGTTGCAGATGAAAGCTGAGACGCTTGTCTCGGTGCGCGTATCTGGGAATGTTTTGTGACGGAGACAGACTTTACGTGTAATAAGAATATCGGCGCAATGTGATTGCCAGAAATGCAGCAGCGACATGGAGAATAATGGAATATTGTCCTGAGGCATGCATGGGCTTTTTTTTGCACATCATTTCTACAGAAAAGTACATCATTCAGTGAAAACATGACAAATTCCTGAAAGAGTATCGGATTTCATGAAGAATTGTGGATTTTGAATTTCAAATGAGTCGTTACATTTTGTGAGCCGTGTTCATGCTCTGAATGTGATTTTTTATTTCGAAAGGGAAGGCAGAAACTAAGATATGAGAGACTACAGATTGATGCTGATTATCACCACAGTTAGTCGCTTAGCAATTCTGAATGCTGTAGTAGGTTAACTGGTGGTGCTGAATGTTGTGGTTAGACACCTGACATTTCTGAATACAACATTCACTCAACTAACGGAGCTGCATCTCACGGCTCGTTTCCTGACATTGCTGGATACTATAGTTAATGAACTGGTAATACTGCACGTTACAGTTGGCTTAGCGGAAGTACCTCATTCTATAGACAGTACTGCGCGTTACAGTTAGAGCTAAAGTACGCCAAGTGGAAGGGAGTACTGTAAGTTACAGTTAGTCGGCATAACAGCGCTAAATGCAACTTTTGTTCAACTGACACTGCTACATGTTAATGTTAGTCGCAATATTGAATTCGACAGTTGGTGTGTGAGTACTACAGCCGCTTGATTGACTGAGCACGTTACAGAGAAGAGGAGAGCGTTACAGAGAAGAGGAGAGCGTTACAGAGAAGAGGAGAGCGTTTGTAATAAAGCTGAGAAATGATCACAAGGGATGCATGGCTCCCATGTGCTGGGGCTCAACTCCAGCGGACAAATAGTGCGGGCTTACAGGTATGAATGCCTTCGAAGGTACAACCGAGTTTGAATACTGATTATTGATTTTTCAAGGGTGAGAGAGAATATTGCTTGTATTGGGGCAGTGCTCGTGAAAACGCTGTATAAAGTAGACCGGCTTAGGTCAAACTTGAAGTCAGGAGACGTTCTGCCAACATCAATTACTCAAATATGTCCGCAATAGGGATATTAGACACAGTGTTACCCGATAATTTGACTCAGAACAACAACTATACAGGCGACAGTAGGGAACAATGGTGGGTTCGTGAGATAGCACTTGAGAGCGGCAGCTCAGCCAGCCTGCGTGCGGTAGCCCCCAGATTGTATCTGATCGCAATCATTAAAAATATGGCCGAGCTTCACAACAACACGAGGCGTAGTGTATGGACAAAAATTGTAATTGTAATTGTATAGTGTACGGACAAAAATTTTCCAATAGAAAGGCATACGAACATGAAACGAGTCTAAGACCTGATTGTCTCCGGACAGCTGAAATAAAACGAGATTACTATTATTTGCAATAAACAAACTTTTTGATGAGCGAAATGTAAGCCTCCTATATAGCCTTGATAAGTTGAAACTATTCATTTGTATTACTCTAAACAGGAAATAATTTCCAGAAGCACTCGAACAAATGACCACACATTGCAAATGTTACGAGAAAGTGTCCGCCCTACAGGCGATAGCTTACATCAACGTGGCGTGTCTGATGTGAGGAACGTTTCGCGCTCCTTTTGGTAACGACTAATAAACTTTTGCTGATTCTTTGGCTTAGTATCTATCATCTAGTTTAGGAGATTCCACCAGAACCTATTAAAACATACCTGCATAATGCAATAAACAACCCTGAAGACCTTATCATTACTTTCTATTTAATTATATTCCTGTAGAGGATAATTCTTTCACGTTTCTCCAAAAAATTACACTCTAGGTTTCACAACTGTTCAAGGAGATGATTTCTTCGCATTTGTTGTGCAACTAAACACACGTAGCAAACACTCACCCAAGCGCAAGATTTCTTCACATGAATTCTAACTCAAGCTTTATATAAATTATATTTTCCAAAATTTTCACATCTCAAAACACACACAAAAAATTGTTTCAAGCTCACAGGTGCAAAAAGTTTATCCGTTGCATAAATTTTTTTTAGATCCATTGATCATTAAAAATACAATCGTAAACTTGCGTCATAACCCCCTTCGAAACCAGATGGCATTTCCAGGATGTTTCACCACAAAAAGCAATTTTAAGACAGGTACTAGTCTTCCTTCACTCACAAACACTGGACAACTCAAACTTGAGTGCGGGTCTCCCGTCATGAGGAAGGTTTTTAGCTCTCGAATGAAGCTTGGATTGAAAATTTTACGCAAAAGCTTATCTTGACGAAGCTTTTGATGGATGTGGCAGCGTATGGCGTGCATGGAACGCGTCTGGGCACCAGGATCTCGACGTTCACTGCGATTCCGCGGTTGTTGACGTTTGCTGTAGTAGAACTTCTAAATTGACTTTTTTACTCAAATACAATTTTTCCTTCCTAAGAAATATGGAAATACAATTGGAAGAGAACATTTCGCCTCGTGTGATAACATTTATTTCTTTAAAGAGGTCGCTAAACCGATGAAATGTCATTCATTTATACAGGTACGTGAATGAGCAATTAACCTAGTGGTACACACATGGCCCAGTACATGTGGAATGTGATGAATCCTCAACACTCACCGTAGTCCAACTCTACAATGTTTCAATTTAGCTAATTCGTGTTCGTAACGTTTACTTTAGAACGCATAATTTTTCACTCAGGTATTTGTGCAAGATATTCGAAGGTTTTACGCCTTTTGCGTTTTTGTGAAGGTTTTCTTGCCAGTTGTTCGTAAAAGTTTTTTGTGGGGTATTTGTACCGATTATTTGTAACTTTTTTTGGTACAGGTTATTGAAACTGATGATCGGTGACAGTTTTTTGTACAGGCTATTTGTCCCTATAATTGATAATAGTTTTCTGTGTGGGCTATTTTTCCCAATTATTGCGAACCATTTTTGTAGTGGCTATTTGTACAGACAATTGGCAACATTCCTTTGCACAGATCATTTGTGCTAGTCATGAGAAGCAAGTGTTTGTACTATTTATGAATATGTGTCAGATGTACCGGTTATTAAATTAAGCTGAGGTGAATTTGAATAAGATAAGCCCAATGTATTCCGTAAAATTAACATTCCTCAGTCGACTATCATTAAGAATTTAAAGACGAAGAATACAACACGGTTAAGTATCATATTTAATAGAATTTATGACGCTAAATATAAATTATCTGAATTAGTCAGTTTTGAACGTTTCGGAGACCAGCTCCATCTTCAGTAAGTCTGAAAAAATAAAAACCAAAATTGGTTAGTTGATGACGAAAGTGATCAGCAATGAGAGGGTTATTGAGTGTAGGCCCGATAAAGGAAGGGGCATAGTTATTCTTGACAAATGTGTATACACAAATAACGTTCAATCCCTAATTTCCGATCCTTCAAAGTTTAAACTTATTACAGAGCCATGGGAAAAACCATTCTTCAAATTGAGGATAAAGTTAATAATTTTTTACGCAAGCTTAAAAATCTGAAGGTTTTGTCTGCTCAACCGTACTCGAAGTTGTATGTGTCCGGTTCACGTCCGGGAGTCCTGTGTGGTTTGCCGAAAATCCATATATTAAACTTTTCATCTAGATTTCAATTTCGTCCAATTTTTGCTGCAGTGAATAAGCCTAGTTTTAACTTAGCACGATTTCTTGTGCCTGTGTTAAATCTTTTGGCTGTAAATGAATATACTCTTGGTACCTCGACTCAATTTGTTAACGAGATCACATCGTGTCGAAATGCTGATAAAATGACTATGGCTTCATTTGAAATTGAAAGTTGATTCACAAATATTCCACTTGCAGAAACTATTGAAATAATTATAAATTCCTTGTTTGCTTTGCCTACTGATACAGTTTAAGCCTTGACAAATCTTATTTTAAGACGCTTCTCAAACTGTCTGTTATGAACTCTATATTTGTGTTTGCTGTTAACATGTACAAACAAATCGAAGGCCTGGGCATGGGTCTTCCGTTAGGACCCACATTTGCAAACATTTTCATGTGTCACTGGGAACAAAAATGGCTGGCCGATTGTCCTGTGGAATTTAAACCAGAATTTTATCGCCGTTACATTGATGACACGTTTTTGTTGCTTCATGATCCAAGTCATGCTCAAATGTTCAGGGACGTTTTAAATGAGAAACATTTATCAATAAAATTTCCAATCGAAATTGAGAATAATGGCTCGTTATCTTTTTTGGACTCAAAAATTCCTCGAGTAGGTAAGACTTTCACATCTTAAGTTTTTCGTAATGCTACTTGCACTGGATTGGGCATAAGTTTCTATAGCCGCTGTAACTATAGATTAAAAATCAATGCGATTAAAACCTTATTAAATCGTGCCTACAACATTTGTTCTAGTTTTGTGGATCTGCATGCTGAATTCCATTTTTTAGTCTCATTTTTTTGCAAAAAAGGGTTCCCTTCCTCAATTGTTCATGCTCATATTAAAGAATTTTCAGCCAAGAAATATTCAGGTATTAACGATGTCGCCGATTCGGTGCAACAGCTCTACTGTGTATTTCCATATTTTGGTGATTTTACGAGCAAGATGTCCCGGGTTCTTAAAAATCTTTTTAAACACCACTTTCCTGCAGTAAAATTAAATGTGATTAATGTGAATCTGCTGCGAGTTGGTTCTTTCTTTCGGTACAAAGATAGGATTCCTAAGCGGATGCGGGCATCCCTGGTTTATAAGTTTAGTTGCGTACAATGTACGTCTGGCAACGTCGGCATGACGACGCTGCCTTTTTACGTCAGGATCGTCCAGCACCGTGGAGTTAGCTTTCGTACCGGGAGACCTTTAGCTCAGCCTCCTCATTGATCAATCCGCCTTCATACCGAACAGTGTAGCAGCCGTATTTCCGAGGACAATTTTTCCATTTTACGCTCTGCACCTAACGAGTTAGATTTGCGCATTTTAGAATCCCTTCACATTGCAATGGAACAGCCGCTTTTAAATAATGATAAAAGTTCATTTCCTTTAGAAATTTTTGTATAGATTTTTTTTCTACTGATCACTTTCGTCGTAAACCAACCAATTTTATTTTTTATTTTTTCAGACTTACTGAAGATGGAGCTGGTCTCCGAAACGTTTAAAGTTGACTAATTTAGATATTTCAAATTTAGCTTCGTAAATTCTATGAAATATGATACCCATCCGTGCTGTATTCTTCATCTTTAAATTCTTAATCCCAATGTATTAATAAAAGATCAATCGTATGACGATGTCATCAGAACGACAATGAGTGGAAACTCAGAAGGCTGATGTGAGCGAAAGTCTGGACGTTGAATTTTTAATGTTCACTTAAATTTTTAAAAAAAGGTGAATGAATCATCAAAATCTTCAGGAACATCATGTAGATTCTCCGTGAAGAAAATGTAAACAGAGGACAAATAATTTCTGCGTTATAAGCCGTAGATAATCTTGAACAAAATTAAAAAACCGCCTGCCGCAATCTCCAACATCGTTCAAAATTCGGGTGCATTTTCCAGTTTATGTGTACATTTTGAAAATAAAAATTTGCTGGTAAGTAGGATAGCGTCTGAGGGAGGCACGGGTACAAAAAAACGTGTTTCATCAGATGCGCACGAAGAAGGACTTAAATTAGAGCGTAAAAATATTTATAAAAGTGAGAAAATGAACAGATACATTTGAGCGTAAAAAAAAGATTGTGAGTCACACTTAGGAAAAAGTGGCAAGGTTTTCTCACTCGAGAATATCGACAGCTCTCAAATATATGTTCTATGAATAAATTGATCAGGCCATTCAACGAAGGTTCCAAAATATCAAAGAGCAAAGATGTCACAATTAATGAATCAAAACTACCAGAACAAGCCTCAATTACGAGTTGTTCAATTTATGACTAAGGTAGTCGTTGAATTTATTCATTGCCAACAAAATCATTATTATCAAATCAAATCTTTTGGCATTTTCTCATTTCAAATAAATACGAGTAGCAACGACTTACCGAAGACTGTGTCAAGTAATCTATTTCTAAAACCATAGTACATTTGATGTAGTAGCTTTAATGCCTTTGTACAAGCCTATGTGCATGCGTCGTATAATAATGAAAATTGTCATATATGAAACGAAAAAAAAATGTCAACGAGGTTTTTGTCCGGAGAAAATAGAGACCAGACCACGTGGTCGTCCCCCTAACTTGAGGCTACCTCAGGTGAGTGAGGTAATGATTCGCTCTTTGGAGCCCAATAAGACAAGGTAAAGAGATAGTTTGACAATCGTACAGTAAAACGAAGACTTGATTTTAACAAAAATATGAACTACACAAACCCTCACCAACAATTACAGTACTTCATTAATCTCATTTTATATCTACACGCCTTCCCACTCTTCAAGAAGCCTAACACTTTTGTCAAGTTAATTGATTCGACATCACGTGTTGCAACATATTTCGGAAAGCCAGTTTATACCGATAGTGTGAAATCATGACACTCATGTTAATTAATTATAACCTCAGTGGTTCGTCTGTGACATTCGGAAGTCCCGTTTTCTGACTCGTGACTTAATTTACTTTAGCTGACCATCACGTTGAATGAAAGAGCTAAAGGAGCTTGACACCGAATTACCATTCCAAACGTGGGCAGATAAACAACACTCGTATCAAATTGAAGAACGACATTCAAGCTCGAAACCTATCACTCGTAAAGTTTCTGCAAGATTTAATGCTCAAACAGAAGTTGCATCGCACCAAGTCTTGCGATAGACTCTGGTCTTGGCAGAAATTTGTGTGTGAGTGGAAATTTGTGTGTGATTGGAAATTTGTGTGTGATTGGAAATTTGCGTGTGAGTGAAAATTTGTGTGTGATTGGAAATTTGCGTGTGAGTGGAAATTTGTGTGTGAGTGGAAATTCGCGTGTGAGTGGAAATTTGTGTGTGATTGGAAATTTGTGTG
>JACJUY010000662.1:83667-101070 GCA_014220935.1 Platorchestia sp. MABIK
AGGGGTGTTGGTGTTGCGTGTATCTGAGGAGTGTCGGTGTTGCGTGTATCTGAGGAGTGTCGGTGTTGCGTGTATCTAAGGAGTGTCGGTGTTGCGTGTATCAGGAGGGTGTCGGTGTTGCGTGTATCAAGGAATGTATTTATTGCGTGTCTCTGAGGTTGATATTGGTGTTGCGGTCATGAGATGGTGCATATGATGTTGCGTGTTTCAAAGAGTGTAGAGTGTTGCGGGTATCAGCGATTGTGTTTGATGCGAGGTGTGTTGCGGAATGGGTTTGAGGATCAGCACCTATTTAGCTTCTTCTCTTTATCGCAAAGCTTACTGCTTTTTTATCTGCATCAAAGATTTCGGTTCGCATTTTCTATTACACGAGAAAATGCGTGCCCTGTCTATGCAGCACGTTTTTGTTTACTCATGCTCTAAGTTTGGAAACTTTCTGCCGTGTGTTAGATTGTGTAGATCTCTATTTTAGGATTCAAAGTATTTTTTATTCATATGTGGTCTTCAAAAAGCTGTACACCTTCAACAAAAACCTTCCTTCAACTTCCTGCCTTGCATTGGATTGTGTAGATCTTTCTTTAGATTTTGAGCTATAATGATTTATGCAGTGGTCGTAAATAAGCTGTAAATTTTTAACAAAAAAAAAAATCAATCTTGTGTCCTAGTTTTCACCTACATTTCCACCACACAAAAAATTAAGCAGTTAGTGAAGATGTACTACAACTGTTCTCCATCACGCTACGTTTCTATGATTTGCCTGAGCTTGGTGAAAACAAATTCCTTTACTGAAATATGTTGATCTTCAGTTTCTTGTTGTGATCGCCATGCTCCCGCGCTTACAGTACCATCAAGAAAGTCCAGTTCTGGAGCTCTGAAAACGATTTATGCTCCCGCCGAGATAGAAGTTGAAAATAAAGTGATTCCAAGACTAAATCATTTGAAACACCAACCTTAAGGCAAAAAGATTTTTATTCTCTCCCAAACGTGAAATCAATCCAACATCGACTGCAGAAAGACCTGAAAGTTCGAGCTCGACGTGCCGCCAAGAAACCCTTCTTTGCCCGTATAGCGTTGAAGAAAGGCGATTAAGAAGAAAAAGTGTCATTATACTGGAAAATAAGGTTTGAGCATCAATGCAGTAGTAGATGGTGAGGTTTCATAAAGGTAGAACATTTTAATTAGCCAGAGGCCTCTTCTTGATTAATCGTTGCCCCAGTGATGTGTTTAGATGCAACTAGATATACATAATTCCCGTCTAGAAGTACAAGAACTCTACACCTCTGCTGTACAGTGAGGTGGTGTAGGTTGCCTTTGGTGGTAACAAGAGCAAGGGCGAACTTTACATCGTCCTTTGCACTAAGTCAATGGATATATTTGAGCTTTATTTCCGGTTATTTTTCATAAATCTATAGGACAAAAATTTATTTTTTTGTGGTCACCGCACTCACGTAGGAAGCTTCAGCTCACACATGCCCCAATTGACCCTCGCATGTACAAGATGCAAATCTCTCCGCAGTCTGATAAATATTAGCCCCGGCATTCCAGTTCATCAGGACCTGAATTCAAAGCGGCGTTTGTTGAACAATTAGCATTAATTTCTAGGAGCAAATGTTAGGGTTCACGTATGATAATAATAAACGCGCAGATTGAATATAATTAAATATCTACACAAGTCACCCGCCAGGAGATCTACAAGTCACCCACCAGGGGATCTGCAAGTCACCCGCCAGGGGATCTGCAAGTCACCCGTCAGGGGATCTGCAAGTCACTCGCCAGGGGATCTGCAAGTCACTCGCCAGGGGATCTGCAAGTCACCCGTCAGGGGATCTGCAAGTCACTCGCCAGGGGATCTGCAAGTCACCCGCCAGGAGATCCACAAGTCACCCGCCAAGGGATCTGCAAGTCACCAGCCAAGGAATCTACAAGTCACCTGCCAGGTGATCTACAAGTCACCCGCCAGGGGATCTGCAAGTCACCCGCCAGGGGATCTAAAAGTCACCCACTAGAAGATCTACAAGTCACCCGTCAGGGGATCTGCAAGTCACTCGCCAGGGGATCTGTAAGTCACCCGTCAGGGGATCTGCAAGTCACTCGCCTGGGGATCTGCAAGTCACTCGCCAGGGGATCTGCAAGTCACCCGTCAGGGGATCTGCAAGTCACTCGCCAGGGGATCTGCAAGTCACCCGCCAGGGGATCTGCAAGTCACCCGCCAGGGGATCTAAAAGTCACCCACTAGAAGATCTACAAGTCACCCGCCAGTGGATCTACAAGTCACACGTGAGGGGATTTAGAAGTCACCCGCCTGAGGATTTAGAAGTCACCCGCCAGGGTATTTAGGAGTCACCCGCCAGGGGATTTAGAAATCACCCGCCTGAGGATTTAGAAGTCACCCGCCAGGGGATTTAGAAGTCACTCGTGAGGGGATTTAGAAGTCACCCGCCAGGGGATTTAGAAGCCGCTCGTGAGGGGATTTGGAAGTCACCCGCCTGAGGATTAAGAAGTCACCCGTCCGGGGATTTAGAAGTCACACGACTAAGGATTTAGAAGTCACCCGCCAGGGGATATAGAAGTCACCCGTGATGGGATTTAGAAGTCACCCTTGAGGGGACTAAGAAGTCACCCGCCAGGGGATTTAGAAGTCACCCGTGAGGGGATTTAGAAGCCCCATAGGCCGAGACACTCAAGAAGCACAAGCGCCAAAAGCAATCTGACGCTGGCAAGCAGTAAAAGCAGAAGTTCAGTGAATGCTTCCGTGCGGGGCAGTCTGAGAAGTTGGAGAAGTCGAAGAGTGCTGTAAATTGCTATCTTCTCTCTGTACCTTCGTCAGCTCTCAAGGGAAGGTTTTGGTGTTGCTGGCCGTTAAGCGAGGTCAGTTCCAGTGTAGTTTATTTTACATGCTTTAGCAAGAAAACGACATGAAGTTAGTTGCAATATAATACATTTTATTCATTTTGTAGTGTCGTATCTTTCGGCACTACTAGAGGTCTTGTAGCTTTAACTTCTGTTAGCTGTAGACTAAGGACCTGGATAAGTAAACGCACAGTAACGCTCCTAATAATGTACTGATTCCATCGGTGACAGACCTTCCTTAAAACTAGCAGAGCCCGGAAGTCAAACAAAGACCTTCCGGAGCTTGTAAAAGGTGGCAGAGGCAAGGCACCATGAAAGACTTCCGTCGGTCAGTTCCGGCCGTTTATGACTTATCCGGCTCCGAGACATGCGAAACCCAGTGAGACAAAGACATCCGGCGGTGCTCCCTCTACGAGGCACATCCTGAGATATAACACATTTTAACATAAAAACGATAGGAGTTCAGTTGCAGTTTAGTGTATTTGTATAAGTTTTAGCAAGAAAAAAATTTGAAGTTAGTCGCAATGTAGTGTACTTTTATATGCTTTAGTAAGAAAACGATATGAAGTTATTTGCAATGTAGTACATTTATAGCCTTTTAGCAAGAAAAAGATACGAAGTGATTTGCGAAGTAGTATATTTACACAATGTGCTGCCGTCTTTAAAGCTGGCATTTCTGATAACTGTATCTTTATTTCACGTTGTCAACGAAAAGTAATTCATTGATATATGAACTGGTGCTGGAAAACAGAATAAATACCTTCCAGATTCAGACACGAATGATTCACTCTGAAATATGATTTAATTTTGGACCATTAAAAAAAATAATTTCTAAGGAATAGGGCAGGCAAGAAATGCTGAAGTATTTCACGAACGCAGCTGTCCCTTCACACCGCGTTTGTTCTCCCGCCGTTGTTCAAGTTTTGTACCCTGCACAAGTGATGCTTCAAAACTTGCTCACATTATTGTCCAAGTTCCACTCCGAGATTTTACTGAAGACAAACTTGAAATACTTGCGCTAGCGTCATACACGTCTGAGGCTTGCAAGCCTCACCACAGAAATGCGTTTCTTTAAACGTCAGAAGTTTTGGCTCGGCCAAAAATCGATTTTAACACGCGTTTTAAATATTAGATTTACATACGCGATTTTTTAATACGCAAGAAATTTGGTTGTGCTAAAAATTGATTTCGAAGTAGATTAACTAATTTCGTTGATTCATGACTGGAAATTTTACATATATTTATGAAACATTTATGAATTTTATTAATACATTTTTCATCTGCGCTTGAGCTCACTTACTCTCATTGCACGGAAATATTTAATGAACTATAGAACAACTTATGCATCAGAGCAATATTTTCTCACCATGATTTCATCCGACACGCTACAATTGGCGGAGACACCAAAATATAACACGATTCAGAACCCTACCCAGAGTCCGTACGCAGCTCCCGAGTGGTTGTGATAAGCAGCAACTAAAATTAATTCCATAAATTTTCACATGATGCATCCTGATGTCCGGTCACACACTCCCCAACTCCCTTCACGTGACCTCGTCCTGGTCGGGTTTCAGGTTTTGTTGAATTTGGCCTTCAGGTCTTATTGAATTCGGCCTTCAGGTCTTATTGAATTCGGCCTTCAGGTTTTGTTGCATTTGGCCTTCAGGTTTAATTGGCTTCAGTCTTCAGATCAATGGTCCAATCATCGTAGTCTCTCCAGGGAAGTCCTGAGACGTGTTGCGCAAGTGATGCGCTGTTTGTCGTGTGTGCATACGTACGTGACCAACATAACTCATGTCGGAGCCACGTTAGAAAATTTTTGTTGTTTACTGTGAAATGAAGTATGAGTGCATCCATACGCATGCGCTGTGGCCAACGTTTTTGCTTGAGAACTTACGAAAATACTTCAGGAGCTTTAAATTGTAAAATGAGTAATGAAATAATAACAAAAAATACGTTATCTAAGATTACAAAAGAGTGTTCATATAATGAATATTCTGTCAAGATTTGAGGCTTTTTCTTAATCCTGAATGCAAGAAATATATTGAAGTAGGCTTAGCGCTAATTTTTTCTCGTCTTGAAGTACTGCTGGAACGCCGCCCGAGATTAACTTTTTCTCAACGTTTCTAGATACGCAAGGTGATATCAGTTCTATGTGATTATGAAAAGTGTCACTATGACTGTTTTAAGTATGAGACGCACTGAATAAATGGGACCTATCGAATAAGCTCAAGTTAATCATGGTAATGTTAATCATGTTGATGTTAATCTTATTAATGTTAATCATGTTAATGTAATCATGTTAATGTTGATCTTATTAATGTTAATCATGTTAATGTTAGTCTTGTTAATGTTTTTCATGTTGATATTAATCATGTGATGTTAATCATGTGATGTTAATTATGTTGATGTTAATCATGTTTTTGTTTGTCATGTTAATATTAATCATGTTAATGTTAATCACGTTGATGTTAATCATGCTAATGTTAATCATGTTGATGTTAATCATGCGATGTTAATCATGTTTTTGTTTATTATGTTAATGTTAATCATGTTAATGTTAATCTTATTGATGTGAATCACATCAATGCTCAAGAATGGTTTTTATCGAGAAACTCTCCTGGAGCGAATTGCGTGCTATGACGACCAGAACTCATAGAAAAATTAAATTTACTACATTAGCTTCCGTAAATGCAAGCGCTGAACTACATAGAGCAAGTGGAGAGCCAAATTCTTGAGACGAAAAATTTTATCGAACCACTTCTTGTTAAAGAATTATTCAAGTATTTCTTTCTCGCACTGCAAGGAAGACAGATTTGAAACGCTCTGCGTGTTTTCGGAACTAGCTAAAAAATTTTATGACAAAGAAATGAACAGAATTATTTCTGTGGCATTGATGTTCGATGAAAAATCTCTCGGTAGCCTGCCTGCTCTATTGTACACAACACAATGAACGCAGGAGCAAACACTCCAGGTTTTCTGTAGGAAATAGGTATTAAAATTACACAGCTAAGTTGTGTGTGTGTGTGTGTATGTGCGTGTGTGTGTGTGTGTGTGAGTGTGTGAGAGTGGATGTGTGTGAGTGTGGATGTGTGTGAGAGTGTGTGTGAGAGTGTGTGTAAATAAGAAAGAGAGTTTTCGAGATCGGTTTTTATTGCTTCTTGCCGCTTGGGAAGTGTCGATCACGATTGTCTTGCTTCATAGGGAAAATCGACATGATTTTTGTGGAATGAAGATTTATTTAGGTGTGTGTCTCTCATCGCTCCCGGCAGACCAAATGATTGTTCCAGAATCCGAAAATAGACAAAAAATTTAGTGACAATGCTAGCGAAACCCATGATTCCCTCAACACGCCGTTCATTTACTGGTGGCGAGCTGTCTATTGTAAATTTGGCTTCAAAGCTTAGAGAAAAACGCTTAATTTACTCAGAATATCTCAGAATATTTCCTCAGAAAAATACAGAATACCGTTCCATCTCTTAAAAACCTCCAAGAAGCCAGTCCCATGTTTTGTTTTATATTTTTGAACTCTCAAATATTCGTGAAACACTAAAGCAATGTCAACTCACGAACCCTTAATTTTTAAAGCTCGCTTTATAAAATTGTTGACTATTTGAAAATCAAATAATTATCTACAGTTTAACCTCCATAATATCACTAAACATTTCTTACTACAAAGGATACGCACCGTTGAGAGCCTACTTTGACGGGATTCTGAAACCAAAAATATGTCTTAGGCCGCCGTCACACGGAGACCAAATGGTAACGTTTCGTCATAATTTTCTACAGCCAGCGGCACCAGTCGGTCTGTCCAACGCCACGAAACCGTCAGATTTCAGCCTTAGTTTGAGACCAGCTTAGTCATACCATGATTTCTGGTTCTGAAGTCTTGGTATGACTAAGCTGGTCTCAAACTAAGGCTGAAATCTGACGGTTTCGTGGCGTTGGACAGACCGACTGGTGCCGCTGACTGTAGAAAATTATGACGAAACGTTACCATTTGGTCTCCGTGTGACGGCGGCCTTAATGTTAGTGTTCAATTTTCATCTGCTTATTTTTGTTTATGAGTACATACTAATAATTTGATCTTATAATATTTTGTAACAAGGGGATTTTCTTTCGAAGCATTTCAAACAACACAAATATCATATTTTTAATCACATTCAGTGAGCTATATTGAAATACTTAAAGGCGTGAAATGATTTTTTTTATATACAGATTTTTTTGAAAAAATAAATGCATGAAATATTCTAATAAACCGATCCTTGAGTGAAATGATTTCCAGAAAGTTGAGTGGAGTTTCACTCAAAATCCCCGAGAATATTGAATACAGGTATAGAAATTAGTGTAATGAAGTTTTTTGAGGTTTCAGTTTTAAATTCCTTGGTGATCAAGTGGCATTAAAAAAGCAGTTAGAGCTTCGTTTTCACTTGATCGTTTGAAACGTAAACTCGTAACTAATTTAGTGAATACGTGTAATGCCATTCATCACTTTTTAGATTACTTGTCCAGCAAAATTTTGTTATGAGTCTATCTGCGGACCTGCTCCACGGCCTATCTTATTTTCCGTAGATTAATCCTTCAGATACGCGAACGAAATAAACATTCTAATGTATATGAAACAAGTTGCAATTCAGAGTCAGAAACTTGCAATCATTATCTAGATTATAGGTCAGGTGCCCGCTTCACAGTGAGGGACTATATTGAGGTTATGAAGTTACTCTTCACAGTACGAGTATGTTTAATTTTTATTTGTCGTTTTCACTTTTCGAATTTGTAACACTGGTGAGGAGGACTGAGAAATCTAGGAAGCAAACACACAATCCACACTCTCTGTATTATTATATTTCAGGTTAGCCTGGTCGCGTGGAAATGAAAAAGAATTTAGAGTTGTTTCCAAAAATAAGACCCCACGCAAAACAGTCAAGTGTGAAGGCTGTCCTTAATTAAGTAGACCTTCTTAGGCCATTTAAAAGACTTTAAAATACTCAAGAATTTCGCTTGAATAAGACCGAACACTTTGTATCACAAAACCTAGTTTGCTTCTAACACTTCACTTATAATGTCAATCAAAGTTAGCTGGTTTCGCAATCTTGAATACAGGGATTTCTGTGGCACTCAACGCGCAATGGAGGTGCCTGAGACAACGAGGTCTCATAGCTTTGAAAAAACAACTCGTGCACGAGATGGCCTCAGTGTTAATTCCCATTTTCTTCTTTGTTGAATGTGGTCGATTATAGACAACGTCTCTAACTCAACGTCTTGGTAATTATGCTGGACCCATGGAGAAATATTTATGGTTTGCTTCATGCAAATCCTAATCCATCACTTGCATTCCCTCCTCCGCTGTCTTCGCTGACTGCACCAGAGAAGCTCCTCAGCCTGATATGGAAGCCCAGATTAACGGCGACTATATAGTTTTTCTGAGGGGAGAAAACATTGATCAGTTAACGAAGTTGTCTCGTTGCAGCTGGCAGAGCAAGTCGACATAGTTATGCTGTGTGCGGTTTCTTTCTTGCTGAAACCTCTGTATGAGTTTTTTCAAATAAAGTGGGACATCTGCGCATCTTTTGGAACAAAGACATAAGTGTTCGATTTGTAGATATTTCTTAGAACAGTACTTTCCCCTGTAGTTTTAAAAAATCGATCAAATCAGTTGAGTTACAGTTGGTTTGGTTCTGCTAAATTCACGGATAAATTATGAATAGAAATCAGCGACCGCTAAAGCATGTCTCAGTTCTTAAACCTTGCTTCAAATAAGCCAATCAAAATCAATGATTTTTCATATGATTTGTGTTGGATGCTATTCATGACAGAACAATGACTTCAACACGCACATGAGCACATATCCAGGATTCATAATTTTATATACACAATTTATCATAGACTTATCACACAGAAAATAGAGTTCACATGCGCACGCAACAGACTGGGCGTCACATTTTTCATTCAATTCTTTATTAGAGTTTCTCTCGAAATAGTATAGAAAATGTTCAGTTGCGATTGTAAGGTTTCAGTTTAAAATGATTACGGTAATTTAGAAAAAAACGTTTTTTCTTCGGAAAGACACGTTCATGTGTCTTTACAGTAGTAGTGTAAATTTAAGTAGCCGTAATGGCAGTGATGGCGTCCGTAATAGCGGCTGTAATGATGTTCCAAATGGTGCCCGTAACGGTGCCCGTAATGACAACAGTTATGATGTCCGTAATGAGAGTCCTACGGAGGTGAAATACTCATAGACGGTCCTAAGAAGGGGGTAATGCTCCATACCTGCGTCGCCACTGCGCCGTAACTGTGCCGTAACTACGCCGTAACTTCACCGTAACTGCGTTGTAACTGCGCCATAACTTCACCGTAACTGTGTTGTAACTGCGCCGTAACTTCACCGTAACTGCGTCGTAACCTCGCCGTAACTGCGCCGTAACTTCACCGTAACTGCGTTGTAACTGCGCCGTAACTTCACCGTAGCTGCGTCGTAACCTCGCCGTAACTGCACAGTAAATTCACCGTGACTGCGTCGTGACTGCGTCGTCACTGCGTTGTGACTGCGTCGTGACTGCGTCGTGACTGCGTTGTCACTGCGTCATCACTGCACCCGTAGAGGGCACTTGCTGCAGTGTCTCCAGCGACGGTCGGTCTCGCTTTGTTTCCTGCAAAGTAAAAATTCACGCCCGGTTAAAGACAGGATATGAGATCTGCAGTCGCTAACGAAGGAGAATCCAATTAATATTTTTCCATCTTTTTCCCACTCAAACCTTAAATGTTACGAAGTTTGGATTCCTACGCACTCATTTTTTTACATTCTGGTCAGAAATCAAAAATAGGTGCGCAAAAATGAACGTGTTTTCTTCAAAAGCAAAAAACCCGGAATTGAACGAAAGCGCAGTTTTTATAAAGGACAGCAATAGTTGGCAGAGCAGAGACATGCGCAGTGCTGTGCTTTGATTGGACGCTGTGTTCACAGGTGTGCAGGGTAGCGTAAAATGCAATTATACCTATTCTTTTTATATACAAGCTCGCAAATATTTATGACTTCATGCATTTCCACTGCATCAATTCTTTTTGAAGTTACAAATATTCAGTGCACAATTTATTTTGGAATGAAAATGAAAGCGCGTACGATAGAAATTATCCGTAATTTTGTTGTAAATCGGAAGGCTTCCATTCTGTCGATGTTTCCCCGCGTCATTTCAGGGTGAAGAGAGTTCCTGGATTCTTTTTGCATCGCATTTACAGGAAATAAACTCAGGGAGAGGAATGTAAGTACGACTTCAGTCACAACTTCACTGTGATGCACTGCGGAGAAAACCTAGTCACCATTTTTGCAGTCCATGAATCGATTTGTTTTTTGAATTTACGTGTGATTCGAACACGAATGCTTTTAAATTATAAGTCCTAAAGATCAGTTCAGTACGGCACTACATTAGGCGTCAGGTAAGGGTAAATGGCGACCATCAAAGATGACTATCTCAATAAATAACTGTTTAACGGAGACACGACAAACATTCAATTCTGTGTTGCATTCAACAAACCTCGTAGAAAACTTTACTCTTTGTCTTTCAAACTTGCCTTTGCTACCGTAAAAATTTTATTCTCGCACAAAATAAAAAATCAAAGACACATGAGCATTTTTTCCTTTTTCTGCGAGAGTTTCGCATTTTTGACAAAATCTAAGATCAGCTTTTGAGACAAAAAGCTTTCGCCTCATGCCTTTTCTCTAGTAAAAAGTAGTTCAACCTTTCTGAAAATATCCTAATTCAGTTGGAGGCTCAAAGCTTTCCCTCGAATCTTGTTTCACGCAGCGGACAGTTTCCGGATGGGCGAGCATTTGAGGAATTTCATGATGCGTTTTTTCCATTGGACATCGCCGGAAAGACCTCAGTGCGTCAGTTTAGCTTCAACACTCAGCCGTGGTCGCCCACCTTGCAATTTCTTGATCAGTGAATTAAAAAATTAAAAAGAAATTATTTCTACAAACAATACAAGGCATATGAAACAAAAAAAACCGTTTCCTGGTTCATTTTCCTCTGTACAATGACTTGGATTTCTGTTCAACGTACTCATTATTGAGCGATTTTCCACTAAATTTCGCGTATTTTAAGAGACATTCATCATACGATTTTTTTCATTATAACAAGGCTCACTCAGTCATTTGGTTTGATAAAACAGCGTAAACAATAGCTCTTAAAAACGGTTTGTTCCAATTCTCGAAAGCACTCTTTTTTCGAGGAGTCCAAACTTGTGTATTTTCATTTAAATGAGATCTATCTTAGCACCTCATTCACATTAACATCCTGTGGTAACTTATTAACTTTTTCAAACCTAAACCCTCGAGATCCGCCTGCTTTTCAGCTTCGTTAAAAAAAAGAAAAATAAGCTTGTGCCGTTCTCTAGATTATTCCGTATTATCAAACTTTAGAAATAAAAATAATTTCCAGAATACTTTACAAGGCGCTTTGAATCCTAATCACGCCTGCCTTGTAGGTATACAAAAACTCCAGTAATGTGAGGCACACTCCAGTAATGTGAGGCACACTCCAGTGATGGGAGGCCCACTCCAGTAATGTAAGGCACACTCCAGTTATGGGAGGCACACTCCAGTAATGTAAGGCACACTCCAGTAATGTAAGGCACACTCCAGTAATGTAAGNTCATGAATTATTGTGATCGCAGCGTGTACTGACATCGTTCAGGGTGTCAGCTAAAGACTATGTTTCCTGTGCCAGTTAGTTGTGGAAGTTTTCGCCGCTGAAGCGGGTTGGCGAGACAAAGTTAATGTATATCTTATTTGACACAAATATAGTATAAAAAGACTCAGAATAAATTTGTTATCATTGCTCTGAAACGAAGCAACACTTTTAATATTACCACAGTCTGTGAAATTACCTTTATAAATCAAGAAAACTAGTGTCAGCCACAAAAAATGAGTAAATTTCGTTTTGGAAATTTGTGTGTGAAAAAGAATTTTCTGTTACGTGAGGGATAAAAGTGATGACCTATTATTCCACAAACACAAAAATATTGAAGTGAACAAGATTTGATATATGAAATTTGCGTGAAAGAAGTAGCAAAATGTATTTTTACGAAATACTTGTGATATATGTGCTCTCCACTTTTGTTGATAACGCACTCCACATCTCAGAAGGTGGCTTCCTCTGAAGATTACCAGCCATCCCGACATCTTTAGATGACAGTTTAGTAAAATTCGAAACACCGTACTTGAGCAGAACGCGTATAAATAGGAGACTAATACATACCAGTACTGTCACCGCCACAAGAGCCTTAGTGGCTGCAGAATCGCAGCTTGTCACGAATCTCCCATCAAGAGAAGCCATTTACCCTTCCCAGCAGCGACAGTGCAGACAACAAAACTAAGATTGCCTAACCCGAGGAAAAATCTCCCAGTCATTCCCGGGGTGAATTGAACACGTTGGGCGAGATATAAGCCACCGATGTGCACGGAGGGAATTTTCATTTTGCTAGTGACCGAATAGAAGTCACAAATTTGCTTCTTATAAATACGTACCAAAGCTAAATAAAGGCAGACTCAAATTAGAATTCGCTATTTTCACAACTGCTTTTTACAATGTTACAATTGACTTTAAATATAAGTTGAATATTAAACTTTTCAACCCATCGCAGCCAACGTGATGAGTGTTTCAAGTAATCTAACCTCAACAGCACATGCATCATCTGCACCCCATCTCATCAAGCACGCAAGTGCAACATCAGTTCACCTGTGAGTTCACCAACTACGCATCACAAACCAAGCCCAAAATGGCTCATGGTCAACGATACCACAAGCATCGATTCAGTCTTTATTGTACGATGGAAGTGCAAATGTAAACGAGCAGTTGAAACAAAAAATTGGACAATATTGAATATTGTCAGTTTGTCAACATTATGTTAGCATTTACAATGAAAATTTGTCTTTTATAGACATTGTATGTGCTGCGCCATATAGATTAAATGTTATACATACTAATACCTATGCATTTGGTTGCAATAATGGTGAAATATCTTAGAGAGAAAGCGGCAGGGACAGGTAAATTTCTCAACGCATAACAATACTGGCAAAAGTTTTACTTCTTAAAATAAACATTTGCTTTCGCGACAAATCACAAGTTTGAAAGTTATTATCTACATTTTTCATCACCTATCACTTGAAACAGCGAATCAATTTCAGTTGAAATTAACTGTTTTTCATTTTTTCGTTCCTTATCGAACTGGTATTTTTTTCACACAGTGAGGCCAAGTGGGGAATAATGGCTAAGTTTTTGCGTTCGCCACTACAGAGAAACATCAAACCGATAATCCTTTGTACCGAATCAAAGACCATTCACGTGAGACCATGTCTTACCGATTAGGTCATTGTGACAGTTCCCGTGTAGAAGTTTTCGAATTATTAATATGTGATTGACATTCATTAAACAGGAGGGCTGAGTCAAATGTTCATTCTGCTTGCTCTCGGGCTGTGAGAATAATAGTTTAGCAATAGTTTCGAGCTGTGGGAATACGCGTACATTTTTGCTGAATCCTCTTTCTCACGTCAGGGCGTAAGCATGTATGTTAGCATCTCAAATCCCTTAATAATTATTATTATTCAACGACAGCACACAGAATTTCGCTGATGGATTCAGCGTGTCAGAAACGCATCAAAGTATGCGCCAACTAAAATGCACCTTGTCGCTAAAAACCTGTAAAACATTAAATTAGACTTCTCAATTGCGTCCGCTTTGAAAGGTTTCCGATAAAGCATAAGCTTGTTTTCCTCAGTAAGCATGCGAAATTAGCTCGATAGGAACCAGACACCAAGCATTGTGAGTACCAGATCCACTCTAGCTTACCCGGGAGACTGCGAGGTCGGACGCTGTTCCTTTGTTACGCGAGCGTAGACTAGAAAAAGAGAAAGGAAAGAATGTTTCATTTCAATCAAGCCTGATTCATATCTTGTACGTTGCTTTTTCGAATGCCTTGTCAGTAACACCAGGACGCCATGACGGTTACCCCCGGTCAAACCGGTACCCATTTCCGACACCGGGGTAGAGTGGGGAATTGTGGCTGTGGTTTCCCTTTTCCCAACAGGGAGAATCACCGGGTGACAACTTAACCTGGCTATCAAGCAGCACGTTCCTTGCTCAATTAATTGAGCTCTACACTTCGTTTTATGCACTATAACACCCACCGTAACTCCATTATTTTTCTTTTTCTTCTCTTTGCAGGAAAAATAAAATATATTTAGTATTTGTCGATCACGCAGTGTATTCTCGTTTCGATACTCAAAAAGGGTGATCCAACGTCTACGTGCTAAATCATCTTCTTCCCTATCCTCAGAATTAGGTTCTCTTGTATAGTGGGCAGAAACATAGGAAGAGGAGTATGAATTTCCATAAACCATGTCTGTTTGGATAGCTTCAAAGCAGAATGAGATTAGCTAAGAGGAAATATTCTAGTGTTCAAAACTTACTGCTCAGTAGATTATAATGAGCTAACATCCACTTCGACTTGGGATAAAGCAAATGTGTTACTATTAATCTATTGTTGGTCATCAGAACGAAAGGGAGGGAGCTGTAATTTCTGAGAAACTGCAACAGCCAGTAAGTCGATCTCATTTGAACCTCAACCTGCTTAAGTGAAAATCAATCAGGCCATTCAACGAATACGATGTTTAATTTAAGTTGTATATAATTAAACACACATAAAACTTTTATCCGTATTTAGATTTGCATAATATTTCGTATAACTCGAAGATCGACTTCATAGCAATTGCATTTATAAGCGAGACGAATTTTCCCGACCATCTGCCGTCTTGCTTACCGCTCATGAATTTCAGACCCTTAAGTGAGAGGTGTTGAGCAATATTTTATGTTCACCCCCCTGCGCTTAGCGGACACGCAGATGTAAGTCGGCTTTGTTGAACAGGGTGCTTCCATGTATAAGGAAGAGGTCTGCTGGGAGCCAATGTTATTCCCTTCGAAAAAATTACCCAATTATATTTGGTTACTTTTATATCTGCTTTCATTAAGCTGCACTGCATTGATAAACAATTTTCAGTTGTTTAATTTTGATCAATAATGCAAGGTAGCTTAATAGAAGCAGTTTCATTGCTGTCGAGTAGATGCGCATACAAAATAAAGATCAAAATTAATTAGAACTTGCTAACTTTCAAATAACAGTGATGTTGTTCGTGGGCAATGATTATTTTGACCATCGTCAAACTTACGTTTTTGATATGCCTGCAAATTACTTCTAAAGCTCAGTTTTCCATTAAAGGAAACATCTCTAATTTGTATATTGTATTTTTTTTTGTGGTGTTCTGCTATCTAATGAACTAATGTGATTTACAGCAGGAAAAAGCTGGAAAAAACGCCTCCGAGTCATGAATAATATTCTTCAGTTTGCTCAAAGAATTAAGCAGGTGGAAAAATCCCTTTTATAAACGACTCTTGTTTCTTTTCATGGACATTTTTCCCCATTAAGAGATAATTCAGAGTCTTTCCCAATTCAAACGCATTACGCGGAAACGAAACCACATAATAAAAAATCAAGTACTTCAACGAATCAAATGAATCACTTTAAATCGATTCCAAGAAAGTTCAAGTCCCATATCAATTCGCTAAAAAATTCCTAACTGATAGCAAAAACAAACATCGGCATCTACGGATGCTTTATTTTCAATTCAAGCCTGATATATATCACCTTGTACATTGGTGTTTCAAATGCCTTATAACTAACACCAGGACACCATGACGCTTTCCCCCGGTCAAGACCTGTACCCATTTCAGACACCTGGGTAGAGTGGGGTATTGTGCTTAGAATTTTTTCTCCTATACCCAACGGAGAAAATCGCCACCAGAGCTAGGATTCGAACCCTCGTTGTCCTCACATAGGCAGGCCCTAAAGCCTCACGACTATGACGAGCACGGCATTAAGTCTCACGGCTTTATGAGGAAGCAAGACAAAACCGTGGTTCATTTGGTGTACAAGCTGCGTCTTGCATTCTCCATTTTTTGACCATGAAAACTGTTGTCATTCGACGACCTCCACTGCAGATTACAGTTGTAGGATCATTCGTGATACTCTATTGTGTAACAATGAACTAGAGTTCGCAAAAGTGAGCAGACCTGGGCCGTATTTTGGAACGATTTGCCACATTGTAGCAGTACAATAAGAAGCCTAAATTAATTATACCGTCTTTGCTACGGTTCGTCATAACAGGTGGAGTAGTAGGGTCGATTGAGAAAAACTTTCGCTGCCCTCTCTACTGTTAAGAAGACATCCATTATTTTAAATACCGGTCTCTGGTTATATTATGTGGCGTGACGGTATGATGTTATTTTATGAGGTGGCAATGTGATATGGTAAGTGTAGATCAGATCGGCGTAGCGTGGTGAGTGTAGATCATGTCAATATGACGTGCGTGTAGATCAGATCGGTGTGGCATGAGTGTAGATCAATTTCCAGAGTAATTGAGAAAAGAATAGATTATTATTTCGCACGAAGCCTTATCGATTGGAAATACTCAGTTTTGTACTTTACTCTCCCTAAACGCGTCAACGGAAGGCGCGGGCTTTGCTCCTGGAGACGTGCGACTACTGATATCTTGGACCGAGTCTCCTCGGCACTGCCTGTCCAATTTCTGGACTGGGGCTCATCCTTCGTAGAGGCATGTTTCTTTTCATATAGAAAATTCGTCGGTGGTCCTTAGCTTATATTGAAGTATGGTGGACTGAAGTCATTGCACCTAAAATTGCAACTTTTTCAGAACTTGGGTATCGTTTTTTTTAAATCCCCTCCGTGAGGGGTTTTCGCAATAGATATTCATGAATATGTTGGAATAGAATGAAGACGTTCTTTGAGGTACTTGCAAGGTTGAGGAATTTTGCATAGAATGAATTTTCCTGGGTTCTCGTTTATTGTCGATTCAGAGAAAAACTACCGATAGAAATTGCGACGAATGGAACTGATCAACTTTCAATACGAGCGTGTCCGTTTATAATGAAAAACATTTATTAACAGTTAAAATCTCATTTTAGTACTAATTCATATACTGGTCATCACACTGGATGATTTCTAGAATCACTTTAAAAAAAATTCATAATCTCTGTAAGCCTTCACTTGAATTAAAAACTATTTTCTCTATCGAGTACAAAATTTGCTATATAATTTCAATCGTCATTTCACTTTATCATGCACTAAAAAGTTAATTCCATAACGGGTATTTTTGTAGTTTATTAGAAATGTTGGAGTACAGCGTGGCCCTAACCCGGAAACTTTTTACTCAACAGACAAACTTCATTGCCGACTGCCTGCACGAGCCTTCTGACGCCTCCTTGGTAACTCGTCCCAAAATGCTTCCGACCGACCCGTGAACAACAAATCCTGGAATAGAGGATTTAGTGGTGAATGTACGCTAACCTACCTCTCCTTCCTCTCCGTACTTCTCTATCTCTTGTTCTTTTCTGTACTCCTGATCTACCTCTTCTTCTTTCCGAACTCCTGTTCTACCTCTTCTTCACCGCCGTACTCTTGATCTACCTCTTCTTCACCGCC
>JACJUY010000662.1:101719-115604 GCA_014220935.1 Platorchestia sp. MABIK
TCTTCTTCTTCACCGAACTCCTGATCTACCTCTTCTTCTTCAACGAACTCCTGATCTACCTCTTCTTCTTCTCCGTACTCCTGATCTACCTTTTCTTCTTCTCCGTACTCCTGATCTACCTCTTCTTCTTCACCGAACTCCTGATCTACCTCTTCTTCTTCTTCTCCGTACTCCTGATTTTCCTCTTCTTCTCCGTACTCCTGATCTTCCTTCTTTTCTTCCACAAGCCTCCTGTTCTTTCTTCTAATCTCCGGTATTAGGTTTTCTTCTCGATCATTGGAAAAATTCTGGAAGAAGTGAAGAAATGACTTAGTGTTGCCGGACGTTATAGGGCATGAATCTGCTAAAAATTATAAAAATTCAGAATTAATACCTTATTGTAAATAAAGTTGTGTTAAATTCTTGTTATGAACGTAGTTTGTATGGGTTGAAAATCAAGTCTTGAAGGTTTTGGTGTCCGGATGTACTGCAACGTTACGGGTTGCCTAGAAAAGGAATATTTTTGGGGTCCTCGAGTTCTTTGCTTACCGTAGGTACATAACATCAATTTCGATCAATTTGCCTCAACTTTCGGTGTGCATTTACAATTTTTTCAAAATATATATTTATAACATGTATACACACATGAACACACGCATGTTCGTTTTTCTCTTTATGACAGAAAATCCCTTCCCTCCGTACACCGCAGCACTAGGGAGTCTATGAAATCGAGTGCTTTTTGAGGCCCTAATTTTCCTTGACTGGTTAATTGCGCAAAAAATTCAGGCTAGTTGCTGCAGTCTCCGATAGGTCCTTCTTAACCCATTTCCTGCGAAGTGACCCACCGGTGGTCACTTAAGTGATTTTCATTGTGCTGCTGACCCACTTGCAGTCACTAACTCATTTTTTATTAATGCGTAATGAAAGCTAAATAAACGCCAGATCCAGTTAATGTTTGCTATTTTCAAAGTTGATTACCACAATTGACTTTAAATTTGAACTGAATATTGAACTTCAGTTTAACCCATCGCAGTTAACGTGTTAAAAACGACTTTGATAACCCACGTGAATTTCAGGAAAATACACTAAGGGAGTGAAAATTTCCCGTATACGAAAAAATAATGTAAACCCTACAGCTCGTGGACAGAACTTAAGAGGGAGAAGAGAAAAAGGAGAGCACTATCTAGCGGGAAATTACGGGAACGGGGAATCTATGCACAAGGCGTGTCCCCACACCCTGCGCATCGAGACAGTAAGGTTGCAAAAACTTAATGGAACAAGATAGCCGAGATAAAAATCAAGTTCGTAGTTGAAGAAGCAATGGACTCTTATATTAAAATTCTAGAGAATCAAATTAATTGGTGCAGGGTGTCCCCAAAACTGTATTCACTTGATTTTCGACAACCATAGTACTCGTGTATTTTATTTTGATATCGGTGTGACTTGACAGATACGAGTCAAATGAGTTAAACGATGACGGAAATTATACGTCATATAAATAAACTTTGTTGCATCCGAAACTTAAACAAAAATTCATGAGAAACCGTCCCTGAAAGGATGAGTACATATTTTTGGGACACTCTATTTACAAATTAATCAACTCCCCAAGTGCAAAATGTTTACGCGAGAAGCTAAATTCATTACTAACAAAAAAGGCATGCATGAGAAATGAACACGTCCTTTAGCACTTTGGCTGCGGCAGGTAAAACTGAAGTCTAATATTCAAGTCAAATTTAAAGTCAATTGTAGTAAGCAATGTTGAAAAAAGCAAGCATTAACTTCATCGAGCCTTCATTTAGCTTTGATTGAGCATTTATGGTTAGTCGTTAGCCAGCAGCATTATGAAAATCCCTTCCGTGTCCACAGGTGGCTCACGTCGCAGTCAAAGTGTTAAAATAGAACAGAGCAGGAAGGAAAATACTGATCAGGCGAAAGTAAGCAATACCTGGAACATAAAGTGGTTTCCAAAATGCGTGACACTGGGAATAGGCGCATGGTAAAATTAAGGTTTACTTGAAACATTAAACGAGAAATAACGTTGCTTTTTAGGATATTTTTTAACACTTTGACTGCGACGTGCGCCACCGGTGGTACACGGAGGTAATTTTCACAATGCTGCTGACCGACCAGTAGTCGCAAACTCAGTTTTCATAAATACTTAATCAAAGCTAAAAGAAAGCACGATCCATTTCAGGTTTGGTATTTTTAAAAAAGTTTACTACAATTTGTGGTAAACAAAAGTTTACTACAATTTGAGTTTGATGTTGAACTTAATATTTAGTTGCAGCATTCAAAGCGGTAAATAATATTTTACGTTTCATGCGTTGTTGTCACTTGAAATACGAGACAGGCTTTGCGTATAGCACTTCTTTCAACGCGGTAACCCTCAAGGGTTAAACTTGAGTTTACTATTTAACTCAAATTTGAAGTCAATTGTAGTAAGCAATTATGAAAATGGCAAAAACTAACGGGATCGTGCCTTCATTTATGTGAAAACTAAGTTTCTGACTACTGGCCGGTCAGCAGCATTATGAAGATCCATCCGTGTACCACCTGTGGCGCACACGGCGGTTAACATGTTTACGAAAACAACACAAGGCCTTCCCATTTGGCTGCAGTCGTGGGTGCAAGGAGAGGGTCGGGTTCTAGAACTAGAAAATAAACTATAAGAGAGAATAAATTTCAGCTGAAGGAAGGAGTAGAATAATACATTCTTGGACAACGAGAAAATTAGCGTTCTTTGCCAGATTAGCTCTTAACACGTTCACCGCGTTCCCGCCGCTGTTAACGATTGGCTTAGTGAAGTTGTTAAGAGCAGAATTGGGATATCGATTCCACTGCTCGAACACACTTTTATCCTTTCTAATAAATATGGAAAATATAATTACACGGCATTTCACCACGTATGATAAGTTTTGTTTTAAAATGACGGTGAACCTGATTGAATGTTATTCGTTAATACCCTAACATAAATGAGCAATTTACCAAATGGTACACATGTGGCCCAGTACGCGGGGAACGTGTTAAGTTAGCTCAAAGGTGTTCCCAAAGAGAAAAAGGAGAGCACTATTTAGCATAGAATTACGGGAGCGGGGAATCTATGCACAAGGTGTGTCCCGACACCCTGTGCATCGAGACAGCAAGGTTGCAAATATCATACTTAATCGGACAAGATTGCCAAGATAAAAACCAAGTTCTTAGCTGAAAAAACTACAGAGGCTGAAAAAACAGCAATGAACGGAATGAAGATGATCTGTTACGGAAAAACAAACGAAGCATTCTATTTCAATAAGAGGAAAGCGTACCTAGCAGCCTGCTCGATACCTCACATATTCCCTCTGTGAGCGCGAATTCCTACAGATACATTAACTGATACTCCCCTTTGGAAAGTCTTCAAAGCAAATTTTTTAAACAAATAAACATAAGCAATAAGCAAACAACAAATATAACACGTACGCAATGAATTAATTTCATTTAATTAGAAATATTTTAAACATTTTGACTGCGACGTGAGCCATAGTTGATCACTGAGGGAGTTTTCATCATGCTGCTCACCAATCAGTAGACACAAACTCAATTTAAAAAAATAGTTATCAAAACTGAATAAAAACACGATCCAGTTAATGTTTGTCATTTTCAACATTGCTTACAATAATTGACTTCAAATTTGAATCGAATGTTAAACTTAAATTTTACCTACCGCAGTGAAAGCGGCAAATTTCAAAGAGCTGCTCTGCCTCCACTTACCCCAACGTTGGTCAAGCTGAGCAAGTCGCTCTTGATGTTGGCTCTGCTTTGTTCCATGTTCGTAATATGCTCCTGGGAAACAGTTTTAAAAAGCTCAAAAAATGAGAGCCCTGCTGAAAATGTCTGTAGTTTCTCGAGACGCCCAATTTGTTTGACCTGAAAGTTAGGCAAAATTTTCTGAAGGTATTTGTGATAAAAATTAATGTTAACCCGAAATGCTCTTCCTGTTTGTAACTGCTGCTGACAGTTCCTTTACCCGATTTCAAACCGCAACTGATAAAAACTATACAAATGCATAACTGCAGAAAAACACAAAATGAAAATATATTTTGCCTTAATACCTGTAGCAAAATCTTGAGAAAATTTGCCAGTGAAAATTCAGTATATTTTAGATGTTTCTCATGTGTTTTTGATTTCGAGAAATCCTTGTTTGTATCATTTCTACTGTTAATATTTTTTTGCTTGTTGCAGATTTACATACAACGTCGTTAGGTCATTCTTTAGTTCAACAGCCTCGAGTTCACTCTGAAGAATGTCGACAATGTGGCCAGTATTGGATGGTACAGAGTTGTCCAAGGAATTCTCCTACGAGTTCTTTTACAGTTCCTTTTAGTTATTTTCTTCGAGTTGGTATTCTCGTGATCAATTACAAAAATCGACCGTGCACTAAGAAGAAATTATAATTCAGTCTCACACAAAATAACAAACATTAAAAGCTTTAACTTAATTGTTGGGATCTTTGCCAGATAAGCCTCGCCACTAATGCAACACATAGGTTCACCCACTTCTAACTTTCGAAATAATGCACCTATCGACTTCAAATTGCAGGTGCATTATTTCGAAAGGCGCATCATTCCGAAAGTTACAAGTGGGTGAACTTATGTGCTCCATTAGTGGCGGGGCTTATGTGGAAAAGAACCCATATGTCGCCTACCCAAGTGCAGTTTGAGAAGTGCAAATCAAGTGTTTAGCGGTAAATTAAATGTATGGAAATACGTAATATCCACTAGTAACTTTACCTAACCTAATCTCACGCTATAGTATAGCTAGAGGTAGATCGCACGTTATAGGGTGGTAGACCTCACGCTACAGCCGCACCAAAATATCTGTGGTTGCATTTCTTACTGGGTGTTTTTTCAAGAACCAAAGAACCAAAGATTCATAATGTCGGCAGCAGAGTAACTCTACACTACTGCACCCGTTAGTGTTAACAATTGAAATAAATTATTTTCTATGCTGCTACAGCGTGAGGTCTACTACACATTAGCACGAGATCTACCTCTATTTAGTACTATATCGTGAGGTTAGGTTACTAATGGATATTACTTATTTCCATAAATTTAATTTAGCGTTAAACATTTAATTTGTACATCTCAAACTGCACCTGGGTAGGCGATATTTGGGGGTTGACCTCACGCTACGGTTGCAACATTATTGTTTTGGTAGTAGGTGTGTTCTGTACGCAATTGAATATGAAAATCGTCGGAAATTATTTTTCATTTAAATGAAAATGGCGTATCCTCCTACACTCTTCCCGCTTTGATAATATCTCATCAAAATATTGAGGCGAGCACCAAAGTATTATTCATTATATTAGTTTACAACTCTAACCCTAACCAAGACGGTTTCAAGAGAGCGAAGTGAACAATTAGTATTTACTCTCGAAAATAAGGAATCTATGCACAAGCATATTTTCACACAGGGAATTCTACGTATAGAAACAGCAAGTTAAAAAGGAAGAGGAAAAAAGGCAAGAGAATGCGAAAAAGGTGTAAAAACTCAAAAAAGCAAGGCGGGCTCGAATGAAAGAAATCCCGAAGGTTAATTTATTGCTGAAGTAACCTTGCAGTATCTCTTGTGAATTCCAATCCCTGTAGCAAATGGAAGACAAGTCTAACAGTAGTCTATTACCTTTTCTACACTCCTAGAGGAGGAGGGGGAAGAGGTAAAATACATCAAAAACCACGTAAAATCAGTGCCAACTTGACCAAAGTTAATCTAACTCATCCTACCCTAACGTACAACTCAGGACTTTCGTCAAATGTTGAAAAAATTCAAGGGAAATGAGTGCAATAGTACAAAATAACTAAAGAGCAATACGTTGGAGCTAAGATTGAAATAACTCTTCGGGCGTCTGTAAGTAGATTTAGTATGCAGCAAGATCTTCGAACACATGGTCATGAGGGATAAAGCATGATTTTCGTCGGATGCTTGCCTAATACGGATGTGAAAAGTATGAGAAATAGCAAAAAATGAGGTTTATAATTAAGATAAAATTGTGGCAAGCACATGAGCTTACTAATATGGAGATATATCGATAGTGAGGAAAGCTTGTGCTTTACCATGCATTTAAAAACGGTTGGAATATGCTCCAGCCCAGTTAAAATGAGAACCAACTGACGGAGGGGTTAACGAACTATCAAAGATTTGCATTTTTTGATCGTCAGTATTGATGTTAGACAGCAACACTTGCATGTTCAAAAAAAAAGTTGAATCCTAGTTTATCACAGGATACACACATGTCCCCTACCAATAGGTAGAAGATAGGTACAAGTTTATTACGTTTCCCAACAGCTGCAAGTTTATCACAGGACATACACATTTCACCTACCAGCAGCTACAAAATCTACACCAGCCTAAGCCTCCCAAAAAGACCCAAACTGACGGGGGCAAAGAGTAGCGCTAGAATAACTAATGTGGGCAGGAGCGAAAAATAACAGGTATGATCAATGAAATTGCTATGTCATTCACTTATACTTGTCACCACCATCTAGTGTTGGGTGTGAGAGTGAATTAATTAGATAAAAGGTGAAAACTCGTAAAATTGGCGAGACTAACACCGTGCACACACGCACTAGACGAGGTACAAATCCCGTTCAACACTAGAGATGCTTCTCCAACTGTCGATAATGTTCCACCAGTTTAGGTTTGTATTGATTCATTTGTAAGACCATCTTCAGCAGATGAGTTTAAAATCCTTCTTAAAGTCTTGGTATCATTAATGTTCAAGTATTCGTAATTTTTGTACAGTTTAAATAAAAAATATGGTTGGAACATTCTATTCCAAAGTTTAATGTCGTAACGCTAGAGTTACTTCGAAGTTAAACAAATTGCAGAAAAACTCGAAATTGACCATGAAATCGTAAAACGCTTCATTTTCTATAAAAATAGTTCAATACTGTTGCAATATCTTTTCTAAGCGTCAACTAACACTCTTACTGTAACCAATATAAAGACCATGTAACTCATTTCCAAAAGCATCAGACTAAAACTGAACTCCTCCATGAAGCAGACAAAAATCAAAATGCTTGACACATTAACTCCGGCTGGTTAAATTGAAGCTCAACATTCAACTCAAATTGGAATTAATTTTAGGGTTTAATTTTGAAAATGACGAACATTTTATGGATCGTTCCGTCATTAGGTTTCATCAGTTATTCATGAAAATTGAGTCTATGACTGCTGCATTATAAAAATTCTCTCAGTGACCACTGGTGGGTCACGCCACAGTCAAAGGGGTAATATTTAAAACGGAAAAACTTTTGTAATTGATAAAAACCTTCCTGAAACTGACACAACTGTGGCATTCAATTTCACATTGTACGACGGTTATCATCGGTTAAATCTTATTTATCTCTTTCCTGTAATTGCATTGGACTACCTGCATATTTGCAAGCAAATCCCTGCTAAAAATCTTGAAACGAATCCAAATCCGCCAAAAATTTGGTAATAAATCTATGACTTCACCACCGAGTACGCTCGTTGAAGTACTGTTACTTTACTAAGATTCTGCGCCTCAATTAGCGTCCCGTCGAAGTACTGAAAAGCTCCCTCCTCACGTGTGATGCAAGTCATACGTGACGAGGTTTGCAGCAGCAGCGTTGTTCAGGTGATAACCAAACTGCTCAGTTGAAACGCTAAAAATCAAATGAAAGAAAATAAAAACAAAACTCTATCCTTAAAAAGTTGTGATTTTATTTTTTGAGCATTCGGCTTCCGAGTCCAGTCCAAATAAATAGACTTCAAAGTTATGGGTATGTTTTCCTCTATTAAGAGCTCAAAAAGTAGGAGAAGTACTACGGAATGTAAATTAACAAAGTGTTTTCAATTAATAATGTAAGCATTTGATGTATACCTGCTAATGATCTGTGTGGAAAGATGGAATTTGGAAGGCATCAGGTATTCTTATTTTCATTTACATATACATATTTAGAGTAAAATAAATTTTTAAATTCTCATCCGAATGATGTCTGGAAGTACGAATTTATTTTTTCTTGGCCAGCGAGAGGTAGAGTTAAATTTTGCAATTTGTTTTAAGAATAATTCTGTTTCAAAAATGCAAGTATGAGCCTTTCAGTGTAATTTTATTTATTTAACCCAATAGGGAAAATTGAATACAAATGTCAGGAGCGAAAAAAACAACAATCAGAAGCATTTTACGATGAACAGAAGAAACATGCGGAGAAAATACGTCTTATTCGAGGGAGGCAGAGTTTTTGCTTCATTCGCATGCTGCGAGCTTGGCGGGATCTTGATGTAAGTCACATTGGTCGTTTGTCACCACAACCGGCCAACTCCTGGAGGATTGCGGTGGTGATGTGCGGTGCGATACGGAACCACAGTTGTTAGTGCAATCCAACGGCCATTGGGTAGAGCCTTGAGCTTTTGTGGAATCCAAAGGCCATCGTGTGGAGCTTTGAGCTTTATGGAATCCAATCGTGAATCCATATAGTAATGTTGGTGCAATCCGAAGGCCATTGTGTGGAGCCTTGAGCTTTTACGGAATCCAGTCGTGAAGCCTATACCACGACACAAATACATTTTGAAGCGCTTAGAATGCTTGTGCAGTGTGCTACAGGCTAATTTGAAGTTGCTCGCTTAATGAAGCACGACATGTAAAGGGTATTCATTTCTCATCTACGTCTTTGTTTCAACACCGTTGATGTTGCGTAAACTTAAGAAACTTAAAACGTAATATTAGCAGCGTACAAAATATTTAGCTGGTTCGCAATGATGCACGAACTCAGAAGAGTTGAGAGACATTCATTTTAAAAACTATATAAATAAGTAATGTAAACCAAGACACCGCCACAGCCTGAAACACCTTTAAATTATCAAGTGCCGACCGAGGGAGTCCTCAATATATGTGAACAGTTAGAGCGATTAGTATAAACTAATAATTTTACGTAGAGACTGCATAAAACAGTTCAATTACATCAGTGGTTTAAATCCTCATATGGCTCATAGGACAAGGATGCATGTCACAGTCCGAGGTTGTCTGCTGTCATACATAGAAAGGAGCAGTGATCGGAGCACTCGTATTTGTGGTTCAATATTGACTTTGTCAACACCTTTCTATACTATTATTACTATTATCATTATCCCTGGTGTTATTAGTATTATTATTATTCGTGGGTTTAAAGACGTTTTAAAATGACAGGAACAACTATTGTGACTTTTATGAAAACAGAATTGTGCAAAATAAGCGAGTAGTAATTCCTCTGTTTAGAAAATCACGTTAGCTCAAAACGCTGCTGCAAGTTTCAAGATTTACCGCAAGATTTACCGTCTCGGTAAATCAGTAACTAATGAGTAGAAATGTTTCATCTGTTTTGAGGATTACTTACAAGCTTAGCTAAAATTTTAGCATTTTTTGATGCTTTAAAAAAGGAAAAATGTGAAAAAGTTTTTTCCTGCAGAGAGAATCGATGAGGCAAAAATTGATGCGATAGAGTGTTTAAATATTAACTTTTAATTTTTTTTAACGCATTCTGTATATCATGCCTTTACAAATAGTTTTCATATTTATGAGCGAAGAGTTAACTCGGTACAAATTTATTTTATTTTGGAAAATATTGTTGTTTCTCAGAGAGCGTGGAAAATTGGAAAACGTTCACTAAGACCCTGGCGTACACAAGGGGCTCCAAAAGACTAAATATCATGAGTTGGAGCAACACAGATAGTTTCCTCGTTTCTCGATAAAAAACAAAGATATGATTTTATCTGCATTTAGGTGTATTTAAAAAAAACACGAATGTGACGAAACAAATTACAATTTTTAAGTCTGAAAGATGCCATTTTAAAACCCACTGGAAATGTTCATTTCTCGGTGTTCTTCCAGGTTAAAACTGACCAGACCCGAAGCTGAGGCTCGCGATGCAGTTTCGTGAATTTTCTTCGGTAGGCAAAGGGTGTCAAATGACGTGCTGTAAAGAAGCATGTTTGCCGTACAGCAGCTGTATTTTAGCCCCAAGAGAGGGTCTGGTAATATGTAGCGCGCGCTTCCAAAATATAGCGAGGAAGGGACTCGGTAAAGTGGTATTTGGTGAGGACGTGCGCGAGAGAGTGACCGGTGGTCGAGGCGGCAGAATTAGGGCCTCTTCAGAACGGCCATTGATTGTGGTGGTCCCTTGGGTGGGACGGGCCTCAGGGCACCGACTGGGGAATCAAACGGAACAAGATTCGAATGCTTCGGTGCCGGTGCAAAAACGCTCTTAGGATCAGAAATAATTGTGGCGGCGAACAAAAACTGTGAAGGTAAGAAACATAGAAATATGTAGTTGTGGAAATGTATGTTATTGTGACAGAAATTTGGTGGGCTCCGAATTAATTCGAAAAAAAGAGCAGTGCTAGCTATACATTTTTTCGTGAATATGCGAGGCGCAAAATAAGAAAAAAAAGAAATATAGAGATTGAGGAAGGAAGGAAGATAGAAATAAATTGCTATTGGTCAAAAAAAGACGTTTTGAAATATGGTATAAACTGAAGTAGAATGAATGAGTTCCAGAAGCGCAATAATGATAGATAAAAGCTGTGATGGATTCAAGATAAGAGGATGCGTAAATAAAGGCATCTAGCCTAGAAACAAGTAAATGCAAAGATATTAATGTAAATGGGAATAAAAAATGATAGGAGATCAATGAATATTGCAAAATCAACTTCCAAAAAAAGTGCAACATATTCATGCATAATTTTAGAATGAAAATGCAAAATTTATGAGGGGAATCAACCACGAAGGAAGATACGAAAATGAAAATCTGATAGTCAAAGTGAATCAAATCGACTATACAACAAACGATTATTACACAGGAAGGGAACTTTGAAAGAATAGTACTGAGCAAGAAAAATATTGAGATAATTGGAACAGGGCAGATAATAAGTGAGGTCCAAACTGAATAAGGTGGAATAAATTTGTGTATGAATAAATTTGGAAATATTCTCTTGATGTAAGCCATCTGTTGAAGTCTCCGATAGTTAAAAATTATGTGAATTATTTTTTCTAATTAGAAAACCAGCGATAAAGTGATTGAAGCCTATTACATTTCCGAAACAATTCCCTGATGACTTAGCATATAATATAGAAATGCATAACAAAAGTGGAGGGAATTTGAGACTATAAGAAATGATATGTATAAAAATCTATTAATTAAAATCCATTCAAAAAAAGCAATTTAAGATGGAAATTTTGCATCAGAACTGACGTCAAAAGATTGTCTACTAAGATGGACAACATAAGAAAATATTATAATTAAAATGTTTCTTGCCAGACGTAATCCCCGCAGTGTGTGTTGGGTTCCCTCTCAATTATCTTGAATACATAAATGAAAATCAAATCCAAATTATGAATGTTTTTTTTCATGTGAATGATTTCGGACGGGTGGTCGAAAGCTAGATGGACGGGCCCCATGCGTACTGACTGAAGAAAAAGAAGAAAAGAAAGATTTACACTGGTTATTTCATGATATGCATGGAGTTGAGAGTTGTGGCTACGACATCGCACCGGTATATAATTAAAACGAAGTATACATCTACAGCTTTGCATATCCAGGGAGTCCTTTGCTACAGGGCTACGTCAAACAATTTTGGTAATGAAATAAGTCAATCAATTCTCTCCAATGATATTTAGTCTTCACTAGTTCCACTAGTTCCATGTGTTCAGGCCCAAGTTTGAGTGACTGGAGTGTCGAAGATTAGTCTTGACCTTCAAATGCGCAGGTAGCATTTTGAGTTGTTCAGAATCCCGCTGCGCCAAAACGACGTCAAGTGTTGCACTTTTGTTGGACCCCTCCCTGCCGTCCGTTGAGCTCGATTTTCTTATCTGCGCCAGCCAGACTTTGGCCCCGTGAATTTTTCTTTGTCCTCAGTCCCTGAGTTCAACTTTTGCATCGTAAATTGCAACTCAAACCAACGTTTGAGATGCATCTCGTTGTTCGTTGATGCCGACATTCCAAGTGGGAGCATTGTGTGCCGTTTTGATGAAGCATTATGAACAAATAAAGACATACGAAGGAGCCAAAGCACTACTAATGGTCATTGGTGACCGGTATTTCTGTTTATTCCCCTCAGTGCGTTGGTCAAACAAATAAATCTCATTTTCGTCATTGAAGATAGAAGATTTACATCCAGCCTTCAGGTTTCCACAAACCACATCATTTACTATCAGCTCCCCAGGCCTAGATACTCGGTCCTTGAGGTGACCCCAATAAATTGCTGTGAAAGTTCTTGCCCAGTTCCTAAAGACTTGTTTACACGTCCAAGATGGGGACGAGGAGACACTGATGGATGGAAATGGGGAGGTGCACGGCAAGGACCTGATCAGTGGGAGAGGGGACTGTGCTTCAGCTGATAACGCAGGATAGGGCGGCCATGCGCGGCGATAACTGACGGAATCACTTCGCTACCTCTCGGGGACTAGGTAGTGGTATTCCTGAATATGTACTCTTAAAGGAGGTATGCCTTTTTATGTTTTAAAGTCGGAGTTTGTTCAGGTTGTTGTTTGTGGGTGTTTTTCGCTTGCTCGTTCAAGAAAATGAATCATTTTGCTGATTAAAAGTTGCTCGAAATTCTAGAATGGTTCTAGATATTAGCATGAATCATGATGTAGCTACCTGACAGGCTTAAACATTACGTCACAGCTTCTTTACTGTTTATTCAATTTAATGAGAAAAATTAAAGACATGGTTGAAGTTCAACTAATTAACTTTGTTAAACTTTCTCACTCATTTTGGTGACTTGTGCTGAAGCTTAATATTTTTTAACCGAAGTTTCATTCACTAGCACACCAATTTTTCTATGGGATAGTACGTTTTTCAGTTGACGAACGAAATTGTAGAATAAACATAAAGAAAATAAACTGCGAAAGCAGAAAAAAGCACCACTGAGTAGTTCATTTGACGCAGTATAAAACGAATAGCTATTAAAAGCAACACAATTTATTTTTTTGAAGAGTTTAGCGGCACTTGGAAAATTTCAGGGAAGTAGCGAGCAAGTACATGGTGCGGCAGTCAATCCTGCACTTTTAGGCTTCCACAGTCTGGTGAAAAATGCAGGATTAACTGCCGCACCCTCTACTTATCAGCATGAATATAATGTAACTTGAAACTAATAAAAATACTATTACTAAATTATTTGCTAAAGTACTAGCAAATTCTTCAATTTTCATAATTATTCGGAATATCAGACAACCAGTTTTGAGTACAATTCTATCGAACACGATCGAGCTTATCGTTAGCCTCCCAACTCGTAGTGTCCTAAGGAAGTTAAGCAAGTAGGAACATTGCAATGAGCTACATAGCTTAAAAACGGACCTTGGCATAATAGTTCTGAACGTTACAAAACGTAACGTCACAAAGGTTACAGTAAGCTGCGTTGCAATAAGTCATGTTCCATACTTCACGTTACAGCACCCTACGTTACAATACGTTACATTACACAGCGTCACATTACAGCACGCTACGTTACAATACGTAACATAATGCAGCGTCACATTGCAGCACGCTACGTTATAATACGTTACATAATGCAGCGTCACATTACAGCACGCTACGTTACAATACGTTACATAATGCAGCGTCACATTGCAGCACGCTACGTTACAATACGTTACATAATGCAGCGTCACATTACAGCACGCTACGTTATAATACGTTACATAATGCAGCGTCACATTACAGCACGCTACGTTATAATACGTTACATAATGCAGCGTCACATTGCAGCACGCTACGTTATAATACGTTACATAATGCAGCGTCACATTACAGCACGCTACGTTATAATACGTTACATAATGCAGCGTCACATTACAGCACGCTACGTTATAATACGTTACATAATGCAGCGTCACATTACAGCACGCTACGTTATAATACGTTACATA